>JXCR01028050.1:24943-35238 GCA_002079205.1 Phalaenopsis hybrid cultivar
CACATCTAACGCCTAAACTTCAATTTTTTTTACCATGTAAAGACAAGAAATTGGGTGGCATGTATGTGCATTGCTTAGGAAGATTTACATACATATAACACAATTCTTATTTATTTACATATTTAATACCTTAACTTCATTTTTTACATATATGCCACTTCACCTATGCATGAGGAATATTTCACATTTAAAACGTTAAAAGTGGCATTTTTGATGTGATGTGAAACACTTGGATGGTATAAATATAAATAAATAAAACGAAGCGGGACACTTTCTTGTGAATGCGCCTTGATATTGGAAGTCGGGGCCCGGAACGCGTGGGCGCTATGTCCATGTGGGCGCGGCAAATGTGGCATGCTGACCTGCTCGTTTCATATAGTAGAAAGATTGAATGGTCCTTCCTTGCTCTCATTTCTCTCCTATTCTAAGACTATTAATATATATATATATATACATATATATATATATATATATATATATATATATATATATATATACATATATGTACATATACATCTACATCTACATATATGTACATATATGTACATATACATCTACATCTACATATATGTACATATATGTACATCTACATATACATACATATATGTATATATATATATACATACATATATGCATATATATATAATTTCTTGCACTGACGTTCGTTTCTTGGATTGAGTGGTGTTCTGTCTGTAATTCTCGCTGATGGTGTTGATTATTATCTCTATCCCCTTTCACATCCTCCCCATGTTGCTCCTAGTTGCCATATCTCACTGCAGTCGCCTGCAAGAACATTCTTATTGCTATTTTCTGCAGTTTCAACCGCCACAATCGACTTCCCCTCCCTCACCTTCACTGCCACCACTGTTCTCTCTCGCATCTCGCTATTTGACTGCAGTCCTGCCATCCGTAACTTTGCTGTCATCCGGAAAATATCACACCTGCTGTTTTTTGGCCGTCCAGCCTTTCCCACAGCATCTTGCTGCTTTGCTTGCCACCACACTTGGTGCCCCTCCGCTTCGCTGCCAAAGTGATTCCAGTCTTTCGTTTTGCTGTTCCAACCACCTACAAACCATTTCAGCTATCTCCCTTCTCTCCCCAACCACCTAACTGACCTCCACCACCCATGGATTGAGCCCTAGTGCGAGTTTGTGTTGTGTTTGTTGTGATTTTTCTTCCAAGTGTGTTTGATTGTAATAATCTATTTACTTTGAGTAATAATATTTAGTTTTCCTATTGTGGCTTGGGTTTACTCAGGTATTATTTAGGTGTTATATATGTGCATACATAGGTATTGGGTGGTATGTTTGTACATTACCTTTTTTTTTTATTTTTTTATTATTATTATTTATTATTATTTTTATTTTTTGTTGGGAAGGATTTACATACATAGCACTCAATCCTATGTATTCATATATCTAACATCAAAGCTTCAATTTTTTTTATGCATACCACCTTACCTATGCAAGGAAAGTTCTATTTCACTATTTAAAAGTTAAAAGTGTGTATCTCTTATGTGATGATAAATACTTGAGCAGTATAAATGTAAAAAGCAAAACTGAGGTGTTACATATGTAAATACATATGAACTGGGTGGTATGTATGTAAATTGCCCATTTTATTTTAGGAAAATTTACATACATACCACACAATTCCTATCTATTTAAATACTTAACACCTAAACCTCAATATTTAAATAAATGCCACATTCCCTATGCATGAAAAGGTGTATTTCGCTTGAAAGTTAAAATTGTGGCATTTTTTGTGCTTGGGTGGATTAAATGTAAAAAAGCAAAACTTAGGGTGTTAAATATGTCAATACATAAGAATTGTGTGGTATGTATGTAAATGCCTCTTTATTTTATTTTATTTTTGGAAGGATTTACTCTCATGTGCTGTGCTGCTTGTTATTAACAGAAGTCCAACCCTTTGGCTGAAGATGATGCTGTCCCTGAAGCTACCACTGGAAAGCTCAGCTCTGAAAGCAAAAAGAGATTCACCGAACAGCTCCACGCCGAACGTGAATCTTTCAGAGCTGTTTTCGACCGAAGGCGGCAGCGAGTTGGCGGCCTATTTAATGCCGACGATGAATAGTCATACAACAGAGAAGATGACCACGACGACGAATATTCTACAGGTCATCTATTACTCATCCCAAATATTACTCCTCTTGCGGCTTAATATGCACTGAAATTTATTTGCTCTATCATTTTTCTTTTTAACGGTGTATCAGATTGAATTGTTAGAGATATGTGGAATGAAAAAATCTGTAGATCTTCAAGAGATGTAGAAGTAGGTCAATTTTTTGTGAATAAAAAGATGATAGAAGTTGAGCTGCCAGTGCAGCTCATGAACATTTTGACCAATTTTATGTATTTATATTTTGTGGAAGGCACCAATCAACTTAGGTCGTTCGGAGCCATAAGAGGCCAGCATTAACCAAATAAAGTGAATTTGTTAATTTTATGCCAAAATTAAAATTATTGATAAAGAAAATCGATTAAATGCCTGATTTTTTTAATAAGTCTCGAATATTATAGGAAGATTTAAGTCACTTTGTTCTTATGTTTATACATTTAATAAATAAACTTTGATTTTTTTTGCATTTATGTCACTTTATGTGTATAAAAAAGTGTATTTCACATTTCAAAATTTTAAAATGGTGTTTTTTTTTATGTGTTTTAAAAATTTTGAAAAGTTTTAAAGGTTAGATATGTAAATACAGCTTAATTTTTCTGTGCGGACTCTTGGCGTAGCTTTACGTGCGGTGGAGGCTATTCTTGAGTTATTTTCAGGTTATTTCTGGGTTGTTTTCAATAACCCCTAAATAACCCGCGGTCATTATTTTTTTTATTATTTTTGAGTTATTTCAAGATTATTGAAAATAACTCAAGAATAATTTCCACCGTACGTAGAGCTACGTCAGGAGTCCGGACAGAAAATGTACTCGTAAATACATAGGAATTGGGTGCTGTGAGGTTTTTTTTTGTGGTAAAAATAAATTTTAAGTGCTTTAAAATTTTAGACTTCTGATTGGAAGTAAAATAAGTTTAAAGTAATATTTTAAGGAATTTGAAATGTAGATATTGAATTTCTCCAAATCAAGTGAATTCAAAAATGGTTTATCTCATGCATCATCTATCACAATTCGGGCCTGGAAGGTGGTACATCCCGATGACACAAGGTGTAATAAAAATAATTGAGCATGTTTTGAATTCTATAAAAAAAATAATTATATAGAGATAATAATTAAAATAAGCAAGAAAAGACATATTTATGTTATTTTATGGATAAAAATCTTAAACTGATTCAACTGAAAGAAATAAGAGAATAAATGAATGAGACTGATGAGAGGTTGAAAAAAAATATAAAAAATAAATCTAAAGTTGAAAAATATGTTTAGATGGAGACAATTCAGAAATCGGTTGGCTGAAATCTGTTAAATAAAAATATCAACGAGTGAATTCGATAGATCAAACTTAATAAATAAAATTTATTCATTAAAGTATATATGGTAGAAAAAAAAGTTGCAGTATGAATAACAAATAAGCATGATTTGTTATATTGATAACATAATCTGCAAATAATGTCAATGGTGATGATCATGAATAAGAGGAAATTAACTAATACACTTTTATGTAAATATTTGCATGTAACAATGTCAACTGTCTTTATATCGATATGATTCATCAATCATTTAGCACTATTTGATAATATACAATTTTAGTATTTATACAGTCGGTTAAGTTAGATATCAATCTCATGAAAATTCACTGATTTCTCTGAGAATTCGTTGGTCCAGCAAACAATAATAATAATAATAATAAAATAATACCTACATATTATATAATAATATCACTTATATTTCAGAAATCACAATAAAATCACAGGAATTAAACTACAAAATGTCCATGAGTATTTATAAATAATTATGAAACTATAATAATAAGATTTCACATAACAACATTATAAATAAATAATAATTATAGAAACATGATATACTAGTAATTAAACCGAAATCTATACATCAATAAAACAAAACTACACACAAGAAAGTCATTATGAATTTAATGCAATTCATAAGGTTAATGACCCCAACTAAGAATCGTATGTTTATCTCCTAATAAAGAGTAGTTACTTTCCTTTATAATAATGGTAAAGTTTTAATGGGTCACCAATATCAAGGAGTAAGTCCTACACAATTTATACTTACAAAAGTCAACAATTACGTAAGTATATATTTATTAAAAAAATTAAATATATAAATATTAAATAATTAATTATAAATATAAATATAAATATAAATATTGAATAATTTAAGATAAATAAATCTAATTATAGTTAATTTAATAACAGACTAGTTAATTATTAAGTATTAATCAATTAAATAAATATAAATAAAATAAATAAAATTAAATTAAGGCCACAAAACCTTCTCCTTCAGCTCTCTTCCTACCCNTCACTACTACTAATCATTTATAAGTGAAGTACACCTTTTCATCCATAAGTTCATGACATCGAAGTGTTATAAATGTAAAGATCAAACTGTAGTTGTTAGATATGCAAGTACAAAGGAATTTTATGAATTTTCATTATGTTGGCGGTACTCATAAACTTGATTGCCCTGGATTAAATAAAATATGAGGATGTACCAAATGGTACGGTTACTTGTGCCTACTGTTGGGATACATTCCAAGTATTTCTTGTAATTGTTTTTCATAATTAGTATTAGTTTACTAGAAATATTAAGCTAATTAAATTAATTTTAATGATTTAATCTGATTTTTTTATAACTAATTAAATTGATAAACTGAACTGCATCATTAAAGTTTTATATTATGCTAATATAAATAATCAGACTATTCAATGATTGATCTGTCTAAATAAGTTTTAATTAATGACTAGTTAATTCAACAAGTTACTAATTAATGATTAATATACTTAAAGAAATAGTAAAATATAAATTAAATTCAACTATCGGATTTAAATCCCAAAAAAATTGCCAAATTGACACTTAAACAAAAGAAGTTGCCAAAGTGGCCTTTAGGATTTTTAATGGTAATTGAAGGCATTCATCCTGCGGGTGCAGCAATTCACCTTTTGCCACTCATTAGTGAGGCTATGTCCCATTATGTANTATTATGCTAATATAAATAATCAGACTATTCAATGATTGATCTGTCTAAATAAGTTTTAATTAATGACTAGTTAATTCAACAAGTTACTAATTAATGATTAATATAATTAAAGAAATAGTAAATATAAATTAAATTCAACTATCGGATTTAAATCCTAAAAAAATTGCCAAATTGAACACACTTAAACCAACGAAGTTGCCAAAGTGGCCTTTAGGATTTTAAATGGTAATTGAAGGCATTCACCCTGCGGGCGCAGCAATTTACCTTTTGCCACTCATTAGTGAGGCAATGTCCCATTATGTAAATTAAATTAAATTATTAATTTGCTAAATTTTGATGTATTATAAAATTATCCTTTCTATCTATTTAAATAAAAAATATATGAAGAATATTGTTTGAAGTGGAGCTTTTNCCATTATGTAAATTAAATTAAATTATTAATTTACTAAATTTTAATTTATTATAAAATTATCCTTTCTATCTATTTAAATTTATCCTTCTTAATTCATCTGATCTTTGAACATGTTTGCTATTCAAATCTTGAATATTCCAGCTAATCTTCATGACATGGACGAAGATGAAGATGTCTTCTTGTTCTCAAGGCCNTAGCTTTTATATTATCCTTCCTAATTCATCTGATCTTTGAACATGTTTGCTCTCAAATCTTGAATATTCCAGCTAATCTTCATGACATGGACGAAGATGAAGATGTCTTCTTGTTCTCAAGGCCNGAGCTTTTATATTATCCTTCCTAATTCATCTGATCTTTGAACATCTTTGCTATTCAAATCTTGAATGTTCCAGCTAATCTTGATGACTTAGACGAAGATGAAGATGTCTTCTTGTTCTGAAGGCCACAACAAATTTAGAAAAGCAAGATTTATATACACACCGCTTAGTTCTTATGTATTCACACATCTAACGCCTAAACTTCAATTTTTTACTTACATACCACCTTTCCTAGATATGAAAAGTTGTATTTAATCTTTTTCAAAGTTAAAATGGTGGTATTTTTGATATGATATGAAAGATTTGGATGATGTAAATATAAAAATAAAAAATGTGCTACATATGTAAATACAAGAAATTGGGTGGCATGTATGTGCATTGCTTAGGAAGATTTACATACATATAACACAATTCTTATTTATTTACATATTTAATACCTTAACTTCATTTTTTACATACATGCCACTTTACCTATGCATGAGGAGTATTTCACATTTAAAACATTAAAAGTGGCATTTTGGATGTGATATTAAACACTTGGATGGTATAAATATAAATAAACAAAACTTAGTGACGCAAAGTGGGACACTTTCTTGTGAATGCGCCTTGATATTGGAAGTCAGGGCCTGGGAACGCGTGGGCGCCATGTCCATGCGGGCGCGGCTAATGCCGCATGCTAACCTGCTCATTCCATATAGTAGAAAGATTGAACGGTCCTTCCTTGCTCTCATTTCTCTCCTATTTGGACCAGGGCCCACTCCTCTTTACCCTAAGAAATTATATATATATATATATATANTTGATTATTATCTCTATCCTTTTTCACATCCTCCCCATGTTGCTCCTATTTGCCATATCTCAATGCAGCCGCCTGCAAGAACATTCTTATTGCTATTTTCTGCAGTTTCAACAGCCACAATCGCCTTCCCCTCCCTCATCTTCGCTGCTATCGCAGTTCCAACTTCCAACCCTCACCTTCACTGCCACCACTGTTCTCTCTCTCATCTCGCTATTTGACTGCTGTCCTGCCATCCGTAACTTTGCTGTCATCCGGAAAATATCACACCTGCTGTTTTCTTGCCGTCCAGCCTTTCCCACAGCATCTTGCTGCTTTGCTTGCCACCACACTTGGTGCCCCTCCGCTTCGCTGCCAAAGTGATTCCAGTCTCTCACTTTGCTGTTCCAATCACCTACAACCCATTTCAGCTATCTCCCTCCTCTCCCCAACCACCTAACTAACCTCCACCACCCATGGATTGAGCCCTAGTGTGAGTTTGTGCTGTGTTTGTTGTGATTTTTCTTCCAAGTGTGTTTGATTGTAATAATCTATTTACTTTCAGTGATAATATTTAGTTTGTCTATTGTGGCTTGGGTTTACTCAAGTATTATTTAGGTGTTATATATGTGCATGCATAGGTATTGGGTGGTATGTTTGTACATTACCTTTTTTTCTTATCTTATTTATTTATTTATTTTTTTTAAATTTTCTGTTGGGAAGGATTTACATACATAACACTCAATTCCTATGTATTCATATATCTAACATCAAAGCTTCAATTTTTTTTATGCATACCACCTTACCTATGCAAGGAAAGTTTTATTTCACTATTTAAAAGTTAAAGTGTGTATCTCTTATGTCATGATAAATACTTGAGCGGTAGAAATGTAAAAAGCAAAACTGAGGTGTCAACATATGTAAATACATATGAACTGGGTGGTATGTATGTAAATTGCCCATTTTATTTTAGGAAAATTTACATACATACCACACAATTCCTATCTATTTAAATACTTAACACCTAAACCTCAATATTTAAATAAATGCCACATTCCCTATGCATGAAAACGTGTATTTCGCTTGAAAGTTAAAATTGTGGTATTTTTTATGCTTAGGTGGAATAAATGTAAAAAAGCAAAACTTAGGGTGCTAAATATGTCAATACATAAGAATTGTGTGGTATGTATGTAAATGCCCCTTTATTTTATTTTATTTTTGGAAGGATTTACTCTCATGTGCTGTGGTGTGCCGTGCTGCTTGTTATTAACAGAAGTCCAACCCTTTGGCTGAAGATGATGCTGTCCCTGAAGCTACCACTGGAAAGCTCAGCTCTGAAAGCAAAAAGAGATTCACCGAACAGCTCCACGCCGAACGTGAATCTTTCAGAGCTGTTTTCGACCGAAGGCGGCAGCGAGTTGGCGGCCTATTTAATGCCGACGATGAATAGTCATACAACTGAGAAGATGACAACGACGACGACGACGATGAATATTCCACAGGTCATCTATTACTCATCCCAAATATTACTCCTCTTGCGGCTTAATATGCACTGAAATTTATTTGCTCTATCAGATTGAATTGTTAGAGATATGTGGAATGAAAAAATCTGTAGATCTTCAAGAGATGTAGAAGTAGGTCAATTTTTTGTGAATAAAAAGATGATAGTGTTATTATTATGTACTTTGAGCTTGGTTAAAGTTGAGCTGCCAGTGAAGCTGATGAACGTTTTGACCAATTTCTATGTATTTTTATTTTGTGGAAGGCACCAACCAACTCAGGTCGTTCGGAGCCATAAGAGGCCAGCATTAACCAAATAAAGTTAATTTGTTAATTTTATGCCAAAATTAAAATTATTGACAAAAAAAATCGAGTAAATGCCTGATTTTTTTAATAGGTTTCGAATATTATAGGAAGACTTAAGTCACTTAGTTCTTATGTATTTATACATTTAATAAATAAACTTTAATTTTTTTGCATTTATGTCACTTTATGTGTATAAAAAAGTGTATTTCACATTTTAAAAATTTAAAATGGTGCTATTTTTAATGTGATTTAAAAATTTTGAAAAATTTTAAAGGTTAGATATGTAAATACATCCTAATTTTTCTGTGCGGTTTCTTAACGTAGCTTTACGTGCGGCGGAGGTTATTCTTGAGTTATTTTTAGGTTATTTCTGGGTTGTTTTCAATAATTCTGAAATAACCTGCAGTCTTTATCTTTAAAATAATTCAAGAATAATCTCTGCCGTACGTAGAGCTACGTCAGGAGTTCAGACAGAAAATGCACTTGTAAATACATAGGAATTGGGTGCTGTGAGGTTTTATATTTGCGGTAAAAATAATTTTAAGCGCTTTAAAATTGTAGACTTTTGATTGGAAGTAAAATAAATTTAAAGTAATATTTTAAGGAATTTGAAATGTAGACATTGAATTTCTCCAAATCAAGTGAATTGAAAATTTGTTATCTCATGCATCATCGATCATAATTCGGGTCTGAAAGAAATAAGAGCATAAATGAATGAGACTGATGAGAGATTGAAAAAAAATAAATCTAAAGTTTAAAAGTATGTTTAGATGGAGACAATTTAGAAATCGGTTGGCTGACATCTGTTAAATAAAAATATCAACGAGCGGGTTTATAAATCAAACTCAATAAATTAGATTTATTCATTAAAGTATAAATGGTAGAAATAAAAGTTGCAATATGAATAACAAATAAGCATGACTTTTTATATTGATAACATAATTTGCAAATAATGTCAATAGTGATGATCATAAATAAGAGTAAATTAACTAATACACTTTTATGTAAATATTTGCATGCAACAATGTCAATTGTCTTTGTATCGATATGATTCATCAATCATTTAATACTATTTGATACTATACAATTTTAGTATTTATACGGTCGGTTAAGTTAGATATCAATCTCATGAAAATTCACTAATTTCTCTGAGAATTCGTTGGTCCAGCAAACAATAATAATAATAATAATAATAAAATGATACCTACATATTATATTATAATATCACTTATATTTCAAAAATCACAATAAAAGCACATGAATTAAGCTACAAAATGTTCACAAGTATTTATAAACAATTATGAAACTATAATAATAAGATTTCACATAACAACATTATAAATAAATAATAATTATAGAAACATGATATACTAGTAATTAAACCGAAATCTATACATCAATAAAACAAAGCTACACACAAGAAATTCATTATGAATTTAATACAAGTAATAAGGTTAATGACCCCAACTAAGAATCATATGTTTATCTCGTGATAAAGAGTAGTTAATTTCCTTTGTAATGGTACTAAAAATTTTGTATAAGTTTTAATGGCTCAACTAATATTAACGGGCAAGTCCTACACAATTTATACTTACAAAAGTCAACAATTATGTAAGTATATATTTATTAAAAAAATTAAATATATAAATATTAAATAATTAATTAAAAATATAAATATAAATATTAAATAACTAAAGATAAATAAATCTAATTATAGTTAATTTAATAACAGACAAGTTAATTATTAAGTATTAATCAATTGAATAAATAAAAATTAAATTAAATTAAGGCCACAAAACCTTCTCCTTCAGCTCTCCTCCTACCCGAAACCCTCGCCCATCCTCGCT
>JXCR01028050.1:35286-71170 GCA_002079205.1 Phalaenopsis hybrid cultivar
TTCTCTGTGATCAGATAGAAAAGGAAAGCTAGGGTTTTGTTTCATCCTGGTTCGATGGCGATGCACGCGGGGGTTGGACTTTCTAAAGCCGCGTTCTTGATAGGGGCTGGTAATCCTATTGCTTGAATGTTTTCTATCCGACCTTCTTGGACTCTGATGGCGTTGCTTTGATTGTTGTTTAGGTTTCACGGGATCAATACTGCTGCGTAACGGGAAGCTCTCTGATTTAATAGGCGATCTTCAGGTGTGGTTGTTTCTTCCTGTTGTTTTATGTTTGGAAGTATCGACATACATACCACTTTAATTCTATCTATTTACTTGTATAGCACCTAAACTTCAATTTTTTTTTTCATGCATAGCACTCTACCTATGCGTGAAAAAGTGTATTTCGTTATTTAAAAGTTAAAATGGTGGTATTTTCTAATGTGATATAAATGTAAAAAAAATTAAAATTTACGTGTTTGGTATGTAAATTCATAGGAATTGGTTGGTATGTATGTAAATATTATCGGATATGTTGGACTGGATGATAAAGTTGATGGTTAGTGTGATTAGCATGAATGATTGAATTAATATGCTATTTTTGGAAGAATTTTGGGTTAATTGTTGGTGCTGTAAATTTCATTTGCAGAATTTGCTGAAGTCGGCAGAGGAGAATGGTGTTGATTCTACTGATTCTGTTGTTGCACAGGTTTGCTTATTCTTTTCTTCGGTTTTACTTTCCCAGCTTGGTATTTTTGCAAGGGGTTTGTTCCGTCGCACTTTTGTATATTTGTATGTATTTACATATCTAAACCTGAATTGTGATATTTACCCTTATAACCATAGTATCATAAACCGATGCACGAATATGTATTTCACTTTTGAAAAGATAGCTATGGTGGTATTTTTGATGTGATGTTGAAGATATGAGTGTTATGGTTCTAAATATAAATGTTTAATTCTTAGATATCTAAATACATAAGAATCGTGTGGTATGCACATAAATTCTTATATTTTGTATGGTCCCAGCTAGAATTCAAACATTGCTCAGATTGAAATCACAATTTCTTAAAATTTGAGGTATATTTGTGTCAACATAATTGGATATATCCTTTGCCAAAGAACAAAGTACTATTAACTTGATTCATTTACTGTCCCTTGGTTTTTTTTTTCTTAATCTTTCGTCTTCCATTTGGCCGTCACAATCAATCTCGATCTGAAAAATATCATCTATTCATGTATGAATATTACAAAAAATAGCATGGATTAAATTAATAAATTATTTATCTAAATAATACTAAAAATCATGATATAATATTAGGTCCAAATGAGATATATCGGGCTGTATAGAGGTATTGGTGAAAGTGGAGTAACTTGTTTAACAAATCTTTGAAGGGAAAATTTAAAACTATGATACCCAATATTAAGTACAATAAAATTTTTTGTGCATGCTGTAATTATAAAAGAGTTTTTTTGGATCAAAATAAAATTAGTAATGATGAATAGGTATGAGATGTGGTGGGGAAGGTTTCATGCTTAGAAGCATGCTAAGAGTTAAACAAATTGAAACTAGGCAATCATTCCTGTTGATGAGTCTAGCTCTTTTAGCTAATGATAATATTAATGTATTAGCTATGTAATTTTTATGTAGCCGACCCCACATAGTGGGATTAAGGCTTTGTTGTTGTTGTTGTGTTGTTAGCTATGTAATTTTTAAGGATTATAAGGTGCCATGGCAAAAAAAAAAACTAGTTATTAATTGCACTAATAGAGCTAAGTTAACACCATGTTCGGGAGTATTAGATCTTGTTTATTTTGACTNTTAGCTCTTTTAGCTAATGATGATATTAATGTGTTAGCTATGTAATTTTTAAGGATTATAAGGTGCCATGGCAAAAAAAAAAAATCTAGTTATTAATTTCACTAATAGAGACAAGTTAACACCATATTCGGGAGTATTACATCTTGTTTATTTTGACTTTTATTTCTTCATTACTCAAATTTCATTGATGGGATTTTGATTTACTGCCATGCTACTTCGCATGCTAAATTTGTTTTTAAATCATGATGTTTAGGTCAACAGATTGGCCATGGAGATTCGTCAACTTGCTTCGGCACGTTCAATTACTGTTGTGAATGGTGGTGGTTCAGGGGAAGGTATGTTTAATGCTCATTGATGAAAATCAAGTAGCGTTCAATGTATGTTATGTAAAGTAAGGTTGGATGGGGACTATTCAATTAAGAGACATTCATTGTCAATTGCATGACTGTTTATTGTTTTGATTTAATCAATCAATGCAACTAAGTAATTTTTTTCTCTTTTGAATTTTAAAGTATTTTATTTTTTCTATTTTGGTTTAATATTGTTTACTGTCATTTTTTTCAGATGTTTTTATTTTATAAAAGAGAACTTTGGGTTATTTTTGTGGGATGAGGAAGTTATTTTTTATTTTCTATGTTGTTATTCTTACACATTCGGCTTATACCTCTCTCTTTGGATGCATCTCATGTCGCTCTCTCTTAATTCTTTTACATTCATTTGTCTTCTCTTCCCATTCCTCTTATTCTATTTCCAGCATGTTCTCTTGGCACTTCCATTTCATGTTTTTTTTTTTTTTTTAATTCCTATCTTTTTTTTTTTTCCCATATCTTTGATTGCTCCCATTTGACTCATTTGCTAGTTATCTCTTCCAATATTGTCTTTATTTCTTCTTCTCTCACTCATTCGCGCATCTTTTTCTCCATGGGCCCTGAAAGATCCCCACCTAACTCTATTATATTAGATGTTTATTTTGTTAAATCTTTAGTAGGAAGTTTTATTAATTCAATAATACATTACCCAAATTTTTACCCTTGTAAGGGGGCTCCTTATTTATGGTTTAAGACATCTTCTATACCCAAACTCCTATTGTTTAAGGTGACCTTACAAACCTAAGGGAAAGATTGTTGAAGTGGTCAATTCAAGGAAATTTTTGCTAATAGAGGGCTTCTTCCCCATTTTAGCCATTATTGGCTCATAATTCATAGTCTTAACCACTAAAGAATAGTCAGAGATGGCTCTTCGTCTAATTATCATGTTTTTCAAGCACATTTTAGGCATGATCACTGACCTAGGGGACTTGGCTACACCCTTATTAATGTGATTTTTTTAACAGTGATCTTATGATGTAGATATATTGGGGTAGCTTACATGTATTTATAAGCCGATTCTCCTTTATTTTTGCGGATTAAAAAATGAAATATTTTCATTGAAAATCTGAATTAGATGAATGAAGTAGGGTAAGGCGTAAATTGAATCAAGGATGTAATGTATCAGCAATAAAATTGAGNGATTCTCCTTTATTTTTGTGGAATAAAAAATGAAATCTTTCCATTGAAAATTTGAATTAGATGAATGAAGTAGGGTAAGGCGTAAATTGAATCAAGGATGTAATGTATCAGCAATAAAATTGAGATCCTCCATGTTCAGATTTGTGGTGTTTCCAAATCAAGTTTCTGCCATTCTTCGTACAAGAAACAATTATCAGTAAACTCCTCTTTTACAAATTAAATTATTATAAATCATGAATCAGTTTTTAGCAATTTGTGGACTCCTATCTTCTTGAAGTGGCTACAACAATATGTGTGAAAGAAGTTTCCATTTCATGTTATTTATTCCAAACTAGGAAAGTAGGTCCTCATAGTTTTTTTTTTGTGTTGATGCTAACGTCAATGGCATGAGAACTGGTAGGAGAAAGAACATATCTGATAGCATTATTATCAATTTTTTTTTCTTTGATAAAATCATAAAATAACTATATATTTCAAATTGTTTGGCGCTATCTTGGTAAACANTCTCTTCTACAAATTAAATTACTATAAATCATGAATCAGTTTTTAGCAATTTGTGGACTCCTATCTTCTTGAACTGGCTACAACAATATGTGTGAAAGAAGTTTCCATTTCATGTTATTTATTCCAAACTAGGAAAGTAGGTCCTCATAGTTTTTTTTGTGTTGATGCTAACGTCAATAGCATGAGAACTGGTAGGAGTAAGAACTTATCTGATAGCATTACTATCAATTTTTTTTTTCTTTGATAAAATCATAAAATAACTATATATTTCAAATTGTTTTTTGCTATCTTGATAAACAAGGTTCTTATCAATATAGATTGAGGTTAATGATCATAAGAGATTCATTGCGCCTTCGATTTTGATCTGACTTTCTTAAAGGTATTTTTTATTCATATCCGTTCATATTTACAATAAAACATTAGACATCATGCCGAATTTAGCCTATTCACTGTTCTTATATACCAGACTATTTTGTTCAAAGGAGTAATATTCAAATGTGAAGTTTGGATCAACAGCAGAGCCAATCCAATCCATATTGTACTATATTCGTACACTTGATTTGAGCTTTTTTTTCTTAATAACAATCGTTTTCCTTAGATATTTCAAAATTCTACATACGGTCTCCATGTGCCTCTCTCTTTGATTAGTCATCAATTGGCTCATAATAGTTTTTCAGAACCTAACGTCTTGTTTAGTATCTGGATGACATGTAATTTTTCTTACAAGTCTGTGATATATCCTTTACCAACTTCAAATTTTGATGTTGCCTATAGGTTGGTAAGCTGGTTCACCACTCAGGAATCTACATTTTTCTTAGAGTTATATGTCATATTCTTTTTGGAAGACAGATTCCTTTCTTTGACTGGCAATTTTCATTCTTAAAAATAGTGTTAACTTTTCTTTGTAGACAACTATTTCTTCTTTTGATGCAACAATCTCCATTTCTAGTATATATTGAAGGGTTTTTGGATCTTAGATGTCATTTTTGTAAGTCTTTTATTGAGACTAATCAATTATTCTTCAAATTTTCAGTGATAATAATCTCATTAACATAAAGTTTAATATATATAAATGCCTTTATTCGATGTTTTCATGAGGAGTGTGGCATGACATCAGTAGTAGCCTGGAAACTTGCTACTCTAGCGAATCTTTCTAGCGAGACACTTTTTTTGTTGAATTCATAATGATATCTCTTTATGTTCCACACATGATTATTTTTTTGTAGAGCCTCAAATTTTGGAGATGACCTTTATGTTAACTTCTTCCTCCATGTATACAATTAAGAAGGACTTTTTTTTTCTGCCTATTGAAATGATAGTTAATTTAGATTTACAACCAATGATATAATTAATTGGAATGTATTGAGTTTTGCCACAAGTTCCTTCTACTTTTTCAGATATTTATCATAAATCTTAATTCTTTATCCTAATAATGTTATCCAATCTTCTATTTTGAAAAAAACATATAAGCTTTGCTCCACTACTTTGTTATAGTTACATGCATCATATTTTTATTTTGTTGCATTGTTTATGCTTCAATTACGAGTTACTTGCTTATTCTCGAAAGTTAAATTCCATGCATGTTAAAAAAAATTAATTGTAGCAAATGGTAAATCTAATTTTTGGGGTATTCATGATGAAATTTATGGTTTTTATCTATATCTTATGTTTTCTATATTCTACCTCAACTCCTTATATCGAAGTATTTTTTAAGTCTTTTTATATTTTTAGAAGGCTAGTAAGCATTACATTACTTTATCTTGCTAACATGGATGCTAATTATATTTTCTTTGTTGAGAACTTTGTATCTTATAAAAGCCTTTCAAGCCTCCAAGTTTTCCCATAAATATTTTTATAGCTACTCTACTAGTATGCATTGAATGTACATTTATCATAACTTTGACAATTATATCGGGGACATTGAGCAAACCGTTTGATCAAGATGCTAGTGCTTTGTCGATAGAATGATTTATTATCGCTTTGTATGATACCGGAAGAGAAGCCCAAACCACAAAAGAAACACAAATATTATTATTGAATTTGAAATCAGTTACAACGACTCTTCAAAACATGAAATAAACGACAAACAAACACAAAGACACAAGTCAACACCTCGAAAGTGTATCCCAAGGGCGGTGGAGGTTGGTTGGGTGGTTCGGGGTGGTTGGCAAGGGTGGTGGCAGCAAACGAGTGGTGATGGGAGTGAGGGGAAGGTGCAGAATTGCGAGGACAGGAAGTATAGGTGGTCGGCGATAGGCGGATTGATGGCTAGAAGGTGTTGAACAGTAAGGGCAGCCTTGGGGAAGACCTGGGAGAGCTAGGTAGGGGTGCTGGTGGGATGCCGAGATGGACCTGAATGGGCCGGACAACAGGTTGTTGCAGCAGAATGGGGGTCGGCAGTGCAGGGGAAGCTAGGGGTTGAGCCGGCGGCTAAAGGAAGTGGAGGAGAAGAAGTCGGGAAGGTGAAAGGGGGAGATCCAATCATCACTTTGGAATAAGATACATCCGGAGCATCACCATCTCCTCGGATATATCCTTATGAAAGGGAGAAGGGTTTTCACATAGAAAATTTGAAATCAAACACAACAAAAACTACTTACAAAAACTGAAAACAGCAACTAAATAGACTCTTACATGAAGAAGAAAGGAAAGAGGTAAAAAAGGAAACTTCCACGCAAAAAAAAAGGGATGGGGAGGCTAGAAATATTCAAAAATTAACCATAAAAATACTACAAATGAAGAAGACGCCTAAAAAAAAGAGGAGAGGGCAATAGGGGGTGGGAGCGCACTTCCACGGGGCCTTGAAGGGGAGAATGTCTCGGGATTGGGAGTATTAATAACGCTCCAAGTAGCGGACACAACGACCGGTCCGACCGGCCCCTATCTCGGTCGGTCCAGCCGGCCCAAATGTGGACCGACTTAGCTACTGAGACTCGTAGCGGGAAGGAGAGTCGCCTCAGTAGAGAGAAGGGGGAAAGCCACTGAGGGAGAGATCTAATACACTGAAATATTTTTTTATTCTTATGAAATGTGCAATTTTTGTTTTTCTTTAAATATTTTTTGTTCTTAGGTGAGCTATTTAAGACCTGTCATTCTTATTGCATTTTTTTAAGTATTTCAATGGCCTTTTGCTCTATAAAAGTTGATCTTAAGGCTTGTTATTGTTAGGGTAAAGAAGATATTTCCTATCTGTTAAAGCCCTACCCTCATCATTATGTATTTCCTTCTTTCACCATATCTCCCATCTTTCCGTCTTGATTCTCTCACACTTCTCTAGTTCTCCCTCTCCCTCCCTCTGCTTTCTATCTCTTGTCCGTGTTGTTCTCTCTACCTTTCTCTCACTCATCCACTTTTATCCATTTGTCTTAATCTCTATTGTAAATTCTCTATTGAGCCTCTCTCACTTCTCTCTCGTCTTTTTTCAGTCGAGTCTTTCTTTTTTCTTCTTTTGCTCGTTCAATGTCTTCCCTCTTTCTATTTTTATATCCTCAAATGTTTCACAGCGCTTTTCTCTGCTCCTTTTGCTCCTGTTTCAGAGACCTTTTTTTCTAACTATTCTCTCTTTTTCTTTGTCCCTTTCATCTCATCCATTTTTCTTTCCCTGACAGCCCACAAAACCCTCTTGATTTCCCCACGAAAAATGTTGTTTTTCATTTGCTGAAATCAGTAAACAGCAAACTATTTTTATTTTTTCATTAAGTCCATTTTCATGAAATGTCGCATTTTTATATCCATTTATTTGTAATGGCACTCTAATCTGCTGATTAGATAGTAATTCTTCAATTTGCATGAGCAATTACTATCATAGAGCGTTTCTATTATTTAGGAAGATNGTTTGTAATGGCACTGTAATCTACTGATTAGATAGTAATTCTTTAATTTGCATGAGCAATTACTATCATAGAGCGTTTCTATTATTTAGGAAGATGGCTGATTTAGTTTTTTTTTTTTTCAATGTCATGTCTGATCTCCATTAAAATCACAACTTAGGTAGAAAATAACAAACTGACGAAATTTTGTAGCGGCAATTCCTTATTGCTCATTATAGTATTTGTTCGAATTGTAGGATAATATGAATACTTCGATAATTAATTTTGCGGGCAGCATTTATTGGTCCTTCTCTAGTGCTTATTTAATATTTATTTTTCCAGGAAATTTGACAACATTTTNGCAAATGTGGACCGGCTTAGCTGCTGAGATCCGTAGCGGGAAGGAGAGCTGCCTCAGTAGCGATAAGGGGGAAAGCCACCGAGGGAGAGATCTAATACACTAAAATATTTTGTTATTCTTATGAAATGTGCAGTTTTTGTTTTTCTTTAAATATTTTTTGTTCTTATGTGAGCTATTTAAGACCTGTCATTCTAATTGCATTTTTTTAAGTCTTTCAATGGCCTTTTGCTCTATAAAAGTTGATCTTAAGGCTTGTTATTATTAAGATTTATGTATTTCCTTCTTTCACCATATCTCCCATCATTCTGTCTTGATTCTCTCACACTTCTCTAGTTCTCCCTCTCCCTCCCTCTGCTTTCTCTTTTGTTCGTGTTGTTCTCTCTACCTTTCTCTCACTCATCCACTTTTATCCATTAGTCTTAATCTCTATTGTGAATTCTCTATTGAGCCTTTCTCACTTCTCTCTCGTCTTTTTTCAGTCGAGTCTCTCTTTTTTCTTCCTTTGCTCGTTCAATGTCTTCCCTCTTCCTATTTTTATATCCTCAAATGTTTCACAGCGCTTTTCTCTGCTCTTTTTGCTCCTGTTTCAGAAACCCTTTTTTCTATCTATTCTCTCTTTTTCTTTGTCCATTTCATCTTATCCATTTTTCTTTCCCTGACAGCCCACAAAACCCTCTTGATTTCCCCATGAAAAATGTTGTTTTTCATTTGCTGAAATCAGTAAACAGCAAACTATTTTTATTTTTTCATTAAGTCCATTTNATTAAGATATATGTATTTCCTTCTTTCACCATATCTCCCATCATTCTGTCTTGATTCTCTCACACTTCTCTAGTTCTCCCTCTCCCTCCCTCTGCTTTCTCTCTTGTTCGTGTAGTTCTCTCTACCTTTCTCTCACTCATCCACTTTTATCCATTAGTTTTAATCTCTATTGTAAATTCTCTATTGAGCCTTTCTTACTTCTCTCTCGTCTTTTTTCAGTCGAGTCTCTCTTTTTTCTTCCTTTGCTCATTCAATGTCTTCCCTCTTCCTATTTTTATATCCTCAAATGTTTGACAGCGCTTTTCTCTGCTCCTTTTGCTCCTGTTTCAGAGTCCTTTTTTTCTATCTATTCTCTCTTTTTCTTTGTCCATTTCATCTTATCCATTTTTCTTTCCCCGACAGCCCACAAAGCCCTCTTGATTTCCCCATGAAAAATGTTGTTTTTCATTTCCTGAAATCAGTAAACAGCAAACTATTTTTATTTTTTCATTAAGTCCATTTTTCATGAAATGTCGCATTTTTATATCCATTTATTTGTAATGGCACTCTAATCTACTGATTAGATAGTAATTCTTCAATTTGCATGAGCAATTACTATCATAGAGCGTTTCTATTATTTAGGAAGATGGCTGACTTAGTTTTTTTTTTCAATTTCATGTCTTATCTCCATTAAAATCAACTTAGGTAGAAAAGAGCAAACTGACGAAATTTTGTATGGGCAAGTCCTTATTGCTCATTATAGTATTTGTTTAAATTGTAGGATAATATGAATACTTCGATAATTAATTTTCCGGGCAGCATTTATTGGTCCTTCTCTAGTGCTTATTTAATATTTATTTTTCCAGGAAATTTGACAACATTTTNCAAATTGTAGGATAATATGAATACTTCGATAATTAATTTTCCGGGCAGCATTTATTGGTCCTTTTCTAGTGCTTATTTAATATTTATTTTTCCAGGAAATTTGACAACATTTTTGGTGCCAGCTGCAACATTGGGTGCCTTAGGCTATGGCTATATGTGGTGGAAGGTAACTTCATATTCATTCTACTTAATAACACATGCAACATATGTTGTATTATGCGTTTTGGTAGTTTTATCTTGTTTAGAAGTTACAATCTAACAATTTTTTACATTTTTCCGGCAGAAATGAGGATGCTGCTAAAATTAATAAATTTTAAATTTGCGTACTAAGAGGGATACCTTAGTGTAATTCGAAAAAACACCATGAGACGTGCAGCCTTCACCGAGGCTTGATGAGCTGTACATCTTAGTGCGGCTTTGATGCACCTCTACGCAATTTGTGGGATGTGCTAAACATAAAAACCTAGGGTTTATTTAGTTTTAAAACTTTAACTTTTAAATTTAATACATAAAATAAATCTTATTTTATTATTTTGCCAAGTCAAATAAAAGCAAGAACTGCAGGCACCTCCTAGAATCCTAGCTGCACGCTGCATTCTCACCTAATGCCCTTTGGAACAGTGCACTGCTGCTGCTGCATTGTCCATGATGAAAGAGGAAGATGGTTGAGATTAAAGATTAGAAGAAAGATGGGAAGAAGTTGACACAATTGAGGATGGGGAAGAATAGAAGATAATTCACTATAATGATGATTGTATTGAAAATCTACTTAGTTATGAATTTTGAATTCATAAACGATTATCTTAATGACTTTAGGCTATAATTGTTTACACCCAATAGGAAGCGAGAGAGACATACTTATGATCTTACCTAGAGTTATTTTACTTTGCACGTGAATGTTGCATTATTACATGTTTGTTACACATTGCTCACATGAGCAAGTTTGCACTTGCACTCTATCGTGCACTTGGGAGCGTATGCCCCCATATGCTCATAGTGGGCATTTATGCCTCACTTCAGCACACCACTTCATGCTTGTTTCTTGACGTCCTTATGTCACAGTGCACCACGCGGGTACATGTTTGCACTTACACTTGTGTATCTTTACATGTTTTCTTTCATTAGCATATTGTATGTTTGCATTTCATATGCTTCTGGTTAACACCTCAACTTGTGTCCTTACACACTTAGTTTGACACTCACGTGTCCTCCATGGCGGCAGCTTGCACACCAAGCCTACCAAGCATGTGATTCCCCCTTATGGGAGTTCCATCCTTTCTCTTTCTTGTGACACCACCTTGGAATTCTGTAGGAGCTTCCCATTGTGTCACTAGGCACGGTTCATGCATCCTAGCCTTTGAACCCCCCTAGCGTGCGATGCACCTTCACTCGGGTATTTGACTTTCACTAAGCTTGGGTCATGCTCCTCAGCCTCCAACCCCACTTGGCACATGAGTCATATTACACATCCCCTGTGACAACATGTTACACTGTCACCAACACGTTCTTTTGCATGAGGCGGGTGCTTGCTTGCTTGCATAATGCATCATACATTGTATATACTTGTCACATGCATGTGTGTTTTGCTTGCTATTGGGGAAAAGTGTAATTCACCTTCGTGGCATCCTATACTCTAGGTGGCCAAGCACAATATCATCTGTGTGATGTGCCCTGCATGTGCATCTTTGCACCATTGGGTATTCGTCACTAGTAGACGTCACCGTATACTTGTGATGAATATTCGCTATCTCGTGATCACTCCTACTTCGACGGAGCGGTCACAACAGACTATATCACTTTGCGTCAACATGTACATTCCTGATTATCTTGACTACAAATCAGACTCGTTAGCTGAGTTACTCATTGCTGGTCATGATGCGACAAAAAGTATAGCCTACGAGGATGTCTTAGTGGACAACATTAGCTATCGCACCGTGACTAGCAAGCATATGTTGTGTTGAGGTTCCAAGGGATCCAACATGTGCCACTTTTATTTTTCCTTTCCTAGGACCTATTTTAAAATTATAAATAAAAATTATATTTTTCTTATATATGCATATTATTTTTCAAAATCTATTTTGAAACTATTGCATAAAGTTGAGACCATACATGAGGTCAATCTTTCAAAAGCTTGTTGTTCATATCTATCTATTTATTTTTTAATACTCCGAGTTGTTATATTTAAGCTATTATAATCTTATTTTGGTGTTAGTAAGTCGCTTGTTATTTCATATTTTTTATTAACTTAAATGGTTTGATTATGATGTTTATGCCTCGTCTCGCAGATAAGAAATGCCTCAATTTCTGATTGAGCAATTTCAATTCTTGAGTTAAGAAATGATTATATGAGAGAGATTGTTAAAATGACTCATATTAAAAGATGATATATGTAAATAAATTTAGGTGATTTGAACATGTATAAAAAAATGCAATAGATGCACCAATTAGGATCAAAGTATTAGGAATATCAAAAGCGACTAAAAACTATCTTGCTTAAAATGTGTAAGACTTGCAAAAAATGGAATTACATTTAATTGTAACACTAAATAGTTTATATTGGAGAGAACTCATATGTTGAACCAACGTAATTGTATACATGATAAATCTAACAATTATTAGGCCTGTTCTATAAAGAATTTGTCACATGATTTAAATTGTGGAAAAAAATTAACACGGTAACCGTTAATTATTGAATTGTGCTTCAAACTATAAGTGTTAGAATTCACTATCGTTTGTAGCTCACAGGGTACCTTTCTGAATTATATTTACAAATAACATAGTTTATGAAATTAGCTGCTATAAAAATTTAAATTATATATAGAATAATAATAATTAATGAGACAAGTGTGAAAATGGTCCCTTATAGGGGCTGAAATAGTTTCCCCAGATGATTATTAAAGAGTATGGGCACTAATTTAACACTTTCATAAACTATGAAACTAAAATGAGCCCACATAAATAATCAAGGGATTATTTGACACATTACTTAATCATTAATGCATAATTTATTAATTATACTAAAGTAATATATATTGAAATATAACTGTTTTATGTTCCAGGGCCTCTCATTCTCTGATCTTATGTATGTTACTAAGCGTAACATGGCAAATGCTGTTTCAAACATGACAAAACATCTGGAACAAGTTTCAAACGCTCTTGCTGTAAGCATGCCTTTTGCAAATTTTTTTTGTTACATTTTCCTACTGAATGACACTTTATGTTTAGTATTTATATTGTCTGTAAGTAAGATGGTTGGATATCATATTTACCATGAATTACGTTTTTCCCTCTTAGTTTTTTTTTGGGGGGGGTTAAAGTGATTGAGGTTAAATCCCATTTGTTATTTGCCTTGTTAGGGGAAAATTTCATACCCATCACACTAATCTTATGTATTTACATATCTTACACCTAAAATTTCATATTTACATAATTTCACTTTGGTGCTTCAAACCTATGCTTGAAAATGTGTTATTTCACTTTTAAAAAGTGATAATAATGTTTTTTTTTTTTATGTGATATTAAAGGTTTGAGTGTTGTGTGTAAATATGAAAGTTTTGATCTGAGTTATGTGGATACATAAGAGTTGTGTGCTATTTCTGTAAACACCTCCTTTATTTTGGCATTTACATACTAGCACACATATCTTATATATTTACATATCTAACAGCTAAACTATACTTTTCTGAATTTATTCCACCAAAATCTTCCATATCACGGTAAAAATATCACAATTTTAACTTTTAAAAGGTGAAATACACCTTTTCAGGCGTAGGTAAGGTGGCATATATATAGAAATTGAAGTTTAGCTGTTAAATATGTAAATACATAGGCATTTAGTGGCATTTATGTAATTTCTTTATCTTTATTTATTTTCCTTAAATCTTGACAATGTCCATGGTTTCAGCTTTTTTTGTTCTAATTAACATGGTCCAATGTTCTTATCTATCATGTTTTATTCAGCTTGCTTTTTGCTCAATGCTCCTTGTTACCTCGCTCACACTGCTTTTGAACGGTTTAGGAGTTTTATATTTATATGATTGTTATTATTGTAATAATTGTTATTATTAGGAAGCTTTTAATACATAACAATTAATTCTTATGTATTTATTGCATGCCTAACACCTAAACTACAATTTTAACATATANGAAAACACCATGAGACGTGCAGCCTTCACCGAGGCCTGATGAGCTGTACATCTTAGTATGGCTTTGATGCACCTCTACACAATTTTTGGGAGGTGCTAAACATAAAAACCTAGGGTTTATTTAATTTAAAAACTTTAACTTTTAAATTTAGTACATAAAATAAATCTTATTTTATTATTTTGCCAAGTTAAATAAAAGCAAGAACTGCAGGCACCTCCTAGAATCCTAGCTGAACGCTGCATTCTCGCCTAATGCCCTTTGGAACAGTACACCGCCGCTGCTGCATTGCCCATGATGAAAGAGGAAGATGGTTGAGATTAAAGATTAGAAGAAAGATGGGAAGATATTGACACAATTGAGGATGGGGGAGAATAGAAGATAATTCACTATAATGATGATTGTATCGAAAATCTACTTAGTGATGAATTTTAAATTCATAAACTATAATCTTAATGACTTTAGGCTATAATTGTTTACACTCAATAGGAAGCGAGAGAGACATACTTATGATCTTACCTAGAGTTATTATACTTTGCACGTGAATGTTGCATTATTGCATGTTTGTTACACTCAGCTCACATGAGCACGTTCGCACTTGCACTCTATCGTGCACTTGGGAGTGTATGCCCCTATATGCTCATAATGGGTATTTATGCCTCACTTCATTACACCACTTCATGCCTGTTTCTTAACGTCCTTATGTCACAGTGCACCACGCGGGATTATGTTTGCACTTACACTTGTGTATCTTTACATGTTTTCTTTCATGGCATATTGTATGCTTGCATTTCATATGCTTTTGGTTAACACTTCAACTTGTGTCCTTACACACTCAGTTTGACACTCACTTGTCCTCCATGGCGGCAGCTTGCATACCAAGCCTACCAAGCGTGTGATTCCCCCTTATGGGAGTTACACCCTTTCTCTTTCTCTCGACACCACCTTGGAATACTGTAGGTGCTTCCCATTGTGTCACTAGGCACGGGTCATGCATCCTAGCCTCTGAACCCGCCTAACTTGCGATGTACCTTCACTCAGGTATGTGACTTTCACCAAGCTCGGGTCATGCTCCTCAGCCTCCAACCCCACTTGGCACATGAGTCATATTACACATCCCTGTGACAACACGTTACACAGTCACCAACACGTTCTTTTGCATGAGGCGTGTGCTTGCTTGCTTGCATAATGCATCATACATTGTATATGCCTGTCACATGCATGTGTGTTTTGCTTGCTATTGGGGAAAAGTGTAATTCTCCTTCGCGGCATCCTATACTCTAGGTGGCCAAGCACAATATCATCTGTGTGATGTCTGCATGTGCATCTTTGCACCATTGGGTGTTCATCACT
Source organism: Phalaenopsis hybrid cultivar (assembly GCA_002079205.1). Classification (NCBI taxonomy): domain Eukaryota; kingdom Viridiplantae; phylum Streptophyta; class Magnoliopsida; order Asparagales; family Orchidaceae; genus Phalaenopsis; species Phalaenopsis hybrid cultivar. Next base: position 50,395 of record JXCR01028050.1, read on the forward strand.
AGTAGAAGCCACTGTATACTTGTGATGGATATTCGCTATCTCATGATCACTCCTACTTCGATGGAGCGGTCACAATGGACTAGATCACTTTGCGTCAACATGTACATTCCTGATTATCTTGACTACGAATCAGACTAGTTAGCTGAGTTACTCATTGCTGGTCACGATGCAACAAAAAACATAGCCTACGAGGATGTCTTAGTGGACAATATTAGCTATTGCACTGTGACTAGCAAGCATATGTTGTTTTGAGGTTCGAAGGGATCCAACAGGTGCCACTTTTATTTTTCCTTTCCTAGGACCTATTTTAAAAATATGAATAAAAATTATATTTTTCTTATATATGCATATTATTTTTCAAAATCTATTTTGAAACTATTGCATATAGTTGAGACCATACATGAGGTCAATCTTTCAAAAACTTTTTGTTCATATCTATCTATTTATTTTTTAATACTCCGAGTTGTTATATTTAAGCTATTATAATCTTATTTTGGTGTTAGTAAGTCACATGTTATTTCATTTTTTTTATTAACTTAAATGGTTTGATTATGGTGTTTATGTCTCATCTCGCAGATAAGAAATGCCTCAAAATCTGATTGAGCATTTTCAATTCTTGAGTTAAGAAACGATTATATGAGAGAGATAGTTAAAATGACTCATATTAAAAGATGATATATTTAAATAAATTTAGGTGATTTGAACATGTATAAAAAAATGCAGTAGATGCACCAATTAGGATCAAAGTGTTAGGAATATTAAAAGCGACTGATAAACACTATCTTGCTTAAAATGTGTAAGACTTGCAAAAAATGGAATTACATTTAATTGTAACACTAAATAGTTTATNATATAAATGCCTTCATTCTATGTTTTCATGAGGAGTGTGGCATAGCATCAGTAGTAGCCTGGAATCTTGCTACTCTAGCGAATCTTTCTAGCGAGGCACTTTTTTTTTTTAATTCATAATGATATCTCTTTACGTTCCACACATGATTATTTTTTGGTAGAGCCTCAAATTTTGTAGATGACCTTTATGTTAACTTCTTCCTCCATGTATACAATTAAGGACTTTTTTTTCTGCCAATTGAAATGATAGTTAATTTAGATTTACAACCAATGATATAATAAATTGGAATGTATTGAGTTTTGCCACAAGTTCCTTCTACTTTTTCAGATATTTATCATAAATCTTAATTCTTTATCCTAATATTGTTATCCAATCTTCTATTTTGAAAAAAAGCATATAAGTGTTGCACCATTACTTTGTTATAGTTACATGCATCATATTTTTATTTTGTTGCATTGTTTATGCTTCAATTACACGAGTTATTTGCTTATTCTTGAAAGTTAAATTCCGTGCATGTTAAAAAAATTAATTGTAGCAAATGGTAAATCTAATTTTTGGGGTATTCATGATGAAATTTATGGTTTTTATCTATATCTTATGTTTTCTATATTCTACCTCAACTCCTTATACCGAAGTATTTTTTTAAGACTTTTTATATTTTTAGAAGGCTAGTAAGGATTACATTACTTTATCTTGCTAACATGGATGCTAATTATATTTTCTTTGTTGAGAACTTAGTATCTTATAAAAGCCTTTCATGCCTCCAAGTTTTCCCATAAATATTTTTATAGCTCCTCTACTAGTTTGCATTGAATGTACTTTTATCATAACTTTGACAATTATATCGGGGACATTGAGCAAACCGTTTGATCAAGATGCTAGTGCTTTGTCGATAAAATGATTTATTATCTCTTTGTATGATACCGAAAGAGAAAGCCCAAACCACCAAAGAAACACAAATATTATTATTGAATTTGAAATCAGTTACAACAACTCTTCAAAACATGAAATAAACGACAAACAAACACAAAGACACAAGTCAACACCTCGAAAGTGTATCCCAAGGGCGGTGGAGGTTGGTTGGGTGGATCGGGATGGTTGGCAAGGGTGGTGGCAGCAAATGAGTGTTGATGGTAGCGAGGGGAAGGTGTAGAATTGCGAGGACAGAAAGTATAGGTGGTTGGCGATAGGCGGATTGATGGCTAGAAGGTGTTGAACAGTAAGGGCAGCCTTGGGGAAGACCTGGGAGAGCAAGGTAGGGGTGCCGGTGGGATGCCGGGAGGGACCTGAATGGGCCGGACAACAGGTTGTTGCAGCAGAAAGGGGGCGGCAGTGCAGGGGAAGCTTGGGATTGAGCCGGAGGCTAAAGGAAGTGGAGGAGAAGAAGCCGGGAAGGTGAAAAGGGGAGATCCAATCATCACCTTGGAATAAGATACAGCTGGAGCATCACCATCTCCTCGGATATATCTTTATGAAGGGGAGAAGGGTTTCACATAGAAAATTTGAAATCAAACACAGCAAAAAACTACTTCCAAAAACTGAAAACAACAACTAAATAGACTCTTACATGATGAAGAAAGGAAAGAGGTAAAAAAGGAAACTTCCACGCAAAAGAAAGGGGTGGGGAGGCCGGAAATATTAAAAAATTAACCATAAAAATACTACAAATGAAGAAGACGCCTAAAAAGAAAGAGGAGAGGGCAATAGGGGGCGGGAGCGCACTTCCACGGGGCCTTGAAGGGGAGAATGTCTTGGGATCGGGAGTATTAATAATGCTCCAAGTAGCGGACACAACGACCGGTCCAACCGGCCCCTGTCTCGGTCAGTCCAGCCGGCCCAAATGTGGACCGGCTTAGCTGCTGAGACCCGTAGCGGGAAGGAGAGCTGCCTCAGTTGCGAGAAGGGGGAAAGCCACCGAGGAAGAGATCTAATACACTAAAATATTTTGTTATTCTTATGAAATGTGCAGTTTTTGTTTTTCTTTAAATATTTTTTGTTCTTATGTGAGCTATTTAAGACCTGTCATTCTTATTGCATTTTTTTAAGTATTTCAATGGCCTTTTGCTCTATAAAAGTTGATCTTAAGGCTTGTTATTATTAAGATATATGTATTTCCTTCTTTCACCATATCTCCCATCATTCTGTCTTGATTCTCTCACACTTCTCTAGTTCTCCCTCTCCCTCCCTCTGCTTTCTCTCTTGTTCGTGTAGTTCTCTCTACCTTTCTCTCACTCATCCACTTTTATCCATTAGTTTTAATCTCTATTGTAAATTCTCTATTGAGCCTTTCTTACTTCTCTCTCGTCTTTTTTCAGTCGAGTCTCTCTTTTTTCTTCCTTTGCTCATTCAATGTCTTCCCTCTTCCTATTTTTATATCCTCAAATGTTTCACAGCGCTTTTCTCTGCTCCTTTTGCTCCTGTTTCAGAGTCCTTTTTTTCTATCTATTCTCTCTTTTTCTTTGTCCATTTCATCTTATCCATTTTTCTTTCCCCGACAGCCCACAAAGCCCTCTTGATTTCCCCATGAAAAATGTTGTTTTTCATTTCCTGAAATCAGTAAACAGCAAACTATTTTTATTTTTTCATTAAGTCCATTTTTCATGAAATGTCGCATTTTTATATCCATTTATTTGTAATGGCACTCTAATCTACTGATTAGATAGTAATTCTTCAATTTGCATGAGCAATTACTATCATAGAGCGTTTCTATTATTTAGGAAGATGGCTGACTTAGTTTTTTTTTTCAATTTCATGTCTTATCTCCATTAAAATCAACTTAGGTAGAAAAGAGCAAACTGACGAAATTTTGTATGGGCAAGTCCTTATTGCTCATTATAGTATTTGTTTAAATTGTAGGATAATATGAATACTTCGATAATTAATTTTCCGGGCAGCATTTATTGGTCCTTCTCTAGTGCTTATTTAATATTTATTTTTCCAGGAAATTTGACAACATTTTTGGTGCCAGCTGCAACATTGGGTGCCTTAGGCTATGGCTATATGTGGTGGAAGGTAACTTCATATTCATTCTACTTAATAACACATGCAACATATGTTGTATTCTGTGTTTTGGTAGATTTATCTTGTTTAGAAGTTACAATCTAACAATTTTTTACATTTATCTGGCAGAAATGAGGATGCTGCTAAAATTAATAAATTTTAAATTTGCGTACTAAGAGGGATACCTTAGTGTAATTCGAGAAAACACCATGAGACGTGCAGCCTTCACCGAGGCCTGATGAGCTGTACATCTTAGTATGGCTTTGATGCACCTCTACACAATTTTTGGGAGGTGCTAAACATAAAAACCTAGGGTTAATTTAATTTAAAAACTTTAACTTTTAAATTTAGTACATAAAATAAATCTTATTTTATTATTTTGCCAAGTTAAATAAAAGCAAGAACTGCAGGCACCTCCTAGAATCCTAGCTGCACGCTGCATTCTCACCTAATGCCCTTTGGAACAGTGCACCGCCGCCGCTGCATTGCCCATGATGAAAGAGGAAGATGGTTGAGATTAAAGATTAGAAGAAAGATGGGAAGATATTGACACAATTGAGGATGGGGGAGAATAGAAGATAATTCACTATAATGATGATTGTATCGAAAATCTACTTAGTGATGAATTTTAAATTCATAAACTATAATCTTAATGACTTTAGGCTATAATTGTTTACACTCAATAGGAAGCGAGAGACATACTTATGATCTTACCTAGAGTTATTATACGTGAATGTTGCATTTTTGCATGTTTGTTACACTTAGCTCACATGAGCATGTTCGCACTTGCACTCTATCGTGCACTTGGGAGTGTATGCCCCCATATGCTCATAGTGCGTATTTATGCCTCACTTCAGCACACCACTTCATGCCTGTTTCTTGACATCCTTATGTCACACTGTACCACGCGAGAGCATGTTTGCACTTACGCTTGTGTATCTTTACATGTTTTCTTTCATAGCATATTGTATGTTTGCATTTCATATGCTTCTGGTTAACACCTCAACTTGTGTCCTTACACACTCAGTTTGACACTCACGTGTCGTCCATGGTAGCAGTTTGCACACCAAGCCTACCAAGCATGTGATTCCCCCTTATGGGAGTTACATCCTTTCTCTTTCTCGCGACACCACCTTTGAATACTGTAGGTTCTTCCCATTGTGTCACTAGGCACGGGTCATGCATCCTAGCCTCTGAAACCGCCTAGCTTGCGATGCACCTTCACTCGGGTATGTGACTTTCACCAAGCTCGGGTCATGCTCCTCAGCCTCCAACCCCACTTGGCACATGAGTCATATTACACATCCCTTGTGACAACACGTTACACTGTCACCAACACGTTCTTTTGCATGAGGCATGTGCTTGCTTGCTTGCATGATGCATCATACATTGTATATGCCTGTCACGTGCATGTGTGTTTGCTCGCTATTGGGGAAAAGTGTAATTCTCTTTCGTGGCATCCTATACTCTAGGTGGCCAAGCACAATATCATCTGTGTGATGTGCCTTACATATGCATCTTTGCACCATTGGGTATTCATCACTAATAGACGCCACCGTATACTTGTGATGAATATTCACCATCTCATGATCACTTTGCATCAACATGTACATTCCTGATTATTGACTACGAATCAGACTCGTTAACTGAGTTACTCATTGCTGGTCATGATGCGACAAAAAAACATAGCCTATGAGGATGTCTTAGTGGACAATATTAGCCATCGCAATGTGACTAGCAAGCATATGTTGTTTTGAGGTTCAAAGGGATCCAACAGGTGCCACTTTTATTTTTCTTTTCCTAGGACCTATTTTAAAAATATAAATAAAAATTATATTTTTTTTTATATATGCATATTATTTTTCAAAATCTATTTTGAAACAATTGCATATAGTTGAAACCATACATGTGGTCAATCTTTCAAAAGCTTTTTGTTCATATCTATCTATTTATTTTTTAATACTCCGAGTTGTTATATTTAAGCTGTTATAATCTTATTTTGCTGTTAGTAAGTCGCATGTTATTTCATATTTTTTATTAACTTAAATGGTTTGATTATGATGTTTATGCCTCGTCTCGCAGATAAGAAATGCCTCAAAATCTGATTGAGCATTTTCAATTCTTGAGTTAAGAAATGATTATATGAGAGAGATAGTTAAAATGACTCATATTAAAAGATGATATATGTAAATAAATTTAGGTGATTTGAACATGTATAAAAAAATGCAGTAGATGCACCAATTAGGATCAAAGTATTAGGAATATTAAAAGCGACTGATAAACACTATCTTGCTTAAAATGTGAAAGACTTGCAAAAAATGGAATTACATTTAATTGTAACACTAAATAGTTTATATTGGAGAGAACTCATATGTTGAACCAACGTATTTGTATACATGATAAATCTAACAATTATTAGGGCTCTTCTATAAAGAATTTGTCACATGATTTAAATTGTGAAAAAAAATTAACACGGTAACCGTTAATTATTGAATTGTGCTACAAACTATAAGTGTTAGGAATCACTATCGTTTGTAGCTCACAGGGTACCTTTCTGAATTATATTTACAAATAACATAGTTTATGAAATTAGCTGCTATAAAAATTTAAATGATATATAGAATAATAATAATTAATGAGACAAGTGTGAGAATGGTCCCTTATAGGGGCTGAAATAGTTTCCCCAGATGATTATTAAAGAGTATGGGGACTAATTTAACACATTCATAAACTATGAAACTAAAATGAGCCCACATAAATAATCAAGGGATTATGTTGACACATTACTTAATCATTAATGCATAATTTATTAATTATACTAAGGTAATATATATTGAAATATAACTGTTTTATGTTCCAGGGCCTCTCATTCTCTGATCTTATGTATGTTACTAAGCGTAACATGACAAATGCTGTTTCAAACATGACAAAACATCTGGAACAAGTTTCAAACGCTCTTGCTGTAAGCATGCCTTTTGCAAAATTTTTTTTTTTCTTACATTTTCCTACTGAAAGACACTTTATGTTTAGTATTTATATCGTCTGTAAGTAAGATGGTTGGATATCATATTTACTATGAATTACGTTGTTCCCTCTTAGCTTTTTTTTGGGGGGGTTAAAGTGATTGAGGTTAAATCCCATTTGTTATTTGCCTTGTTAGGGGAAAATTTACATACCCATCACACTAATCTTATGTATTTACATATCTTACACTTAAAATTTCATATTTACATACTTTCACTTTGGTGCTTCAAACCTATGCTTGAAAATGTGTTATTTCACTTTTAAAAAGTGACAATAATGTTTTTTTTATGTGATATTAAAGGTTTGAGTGTTGTGTGTAAATATGAAAGTTTTGATCTGAGTTATGTGGATACATAAGAATTGTGTGCTATTTCTGTAAACACCTCCTTTATTTTGGCATTTACATACATAGCACACATATCTTATATATTTACATATCTAACAGCTAAACTATACTTTTCTGAATTTCTTCCACCCAAATCTTCCATATCACGTTAAAAATATCACAATTTTAACTTTTAAAAGGTGAAATACATCTCTTCAGGCGTAGGTAAGGTGGCATATATATAGAAATTGAAGTTTAGGTGTTAAATATGTAAATACATAGGCATTTAGTGGCATTTATGTAATTTCTTTATCTTTATTTATTTTCCTTAAGTCTTGACAATGTCCATGGTTTCAGCTTTTTTTGTTCTAATTAACATGGTCCAATGCTCTTATCTATCATGTTTTATTCAGCTTGCTTTTTGCACAATGCTCCTTGTTACCTCGCTCACACTGCTTTTGAACGGTTTAGGCTTTTTATATTTATATGATTATTATAATTGTAATAATTGTTATTATTAGGAAGATTTTAAATCATAACAATTAATTCTTATGTATTTATTTGCATGCCTAATACCTAAACTACAATTTTAACATATATGCCACCGTAATTGTTCAAGTCAAGGTGTATTTCACTTTTTAAAAGTTTAAAAGTGACATTTTTAATGTGATATGAAAGATTTGAGTGGTACAAGTGCAAAATGTAAATTTTAGGTGCTAGATATGTAAATAAATAAGAATTGAGTGGTACCCCTTATTATTATTATTATTATTATTATTATTATTATTATTATTATTATCTCCAAGGACATTTTGCTTTACTGGTGCTGCTAGCTCTTGGTTGTTTGTTTCTTTACTAGTTTTCTTTTGGGGCATTTACATACTAACCACACAATTCTTATGTATTTACATATCTAACACCTAAACTTCAATATTTACATTCATAGCACTCAAATCTTTAAATTCACATAAAAAATGCCACTTTTAACTAACTTTTTAAAAGTAAATGTAACTTTTTATGCATAGGTGTATCGCACCAACATGTTATAAATTTAAATATCAAACATTAGGTGTTAAATGCACAAATCCATACGAATTGTGTGGTGGTATGTATGTAAATTTCCCTTTTCATTATTATACGTAATCCTCAATTATTGACTTGCTAAGATCTCTCATCTCTCTTCTACTGATAGGCGACAAAGAGGCATCTAACACAGAGGATTGAGGGCCTCGATGGAAAGCTTGACGAACAGAAATTGATATCCAGCGAAATAAAAGATGAGGTGATAATCTATACAAAATACTGTCTAGTTTTTTATTTTTCCTGCTCGCCTGGACTACGTCCCGTTGTATTTATACTTCCTTATTCATTAATATTTCAATGACAAATAATGTTGTTCTAAGCAGGTCACAAATGTTCGTGGAACGCTTGAGAATATCGGTTTCGATTTGACCTCCCTTCAACAAATTGTTTTTGGCATTGTGAGTAAAATTTTAATTTATTTTCTACTTGTAAATAAATATATATATAAAATCTTTTTTCAGTGTCATTTTCTATTCCCTTGTCTTCTTCTATTGATTCCCTTATCTTTACTTATTTAATTACGCAGGATGGCAAGATGAGTGTAATTGAAAAGAAGCAGGTATGTTTTGAAATAAAGTTTTTGGCTAGACACCTTTTTGTAAATCTAATTTGCATAGTAAGGAGGTGGAATGGCGCAACATCTTCAGCGGCCATTAAGTTTATTCTAAATATTTGGGTTTGGTTTTATGAAGTCATTTTTCATTCATTAATAATAGCTGTAGCAAAAGTTAAATACACATTTTCATGCTTGAGCTTATCACACCAAAGCATTATAATCGCAAATATGAAAGTTTAGGTGTGTAGGATTTGTAAATATATAAGAATTGTGGTATGCATGTAGTAAATTTCTCATAGTTTAATTGCGTTTTTGGGTTGAGTTTTGAGATAGTATGGTTTGCAAATTTGAGTGATGTTTGTGAAATTGCAATTATAAAAATTAATGGTTATCTAAATGACATCTTAGTACTTAAATTCTTCAATGCATTTATGACAATGTTTATGCACTATGGTTGATGCACAACATAGATATGGATGTTATGAGTACACGCAAGGCATTTAATCTTGTTCTCTTTTTTAATAGCACTTGCGCTTATATTTTACCTGAGGCATTTACACACATAGCCGACAATTCTTATGTATTTACATATCTCACACCTAAACTTTCATGTTTACACACAACCCACCCTCAAATCTTTAATATCACACAAAAAAATAGCACTAGTATCTCTTTTTAAAAGTGATGCATAGGCTTAAAGTACCATAGCTCTATTTAAATATGNCTAATGTTTTTTTTATGTGATATTAAAGGTTCGAGTGTTGTGTGTAAATATGAAAGTTTTGATCTGAGTTATGTGGATACGTAAGAATTGTGTGCTATTTCTGTAAACACCTCCTTTATTTTAGCATTTACATACATAGCACACATATCTTATATATTTACATAGCTAACAGCTAAACTATACTTTTCTGAATTTATTCCAATGAAATCTTCCATATCACGTTAAAAAAATCACAATTTTAACTTTTAAAAGGTGAAATACATCTTTTCAGGTGTAGGTAAGGTGGCATATATATAGAAATTGTAGTTTAGGTGTTAAATATGTAAATACATAGGCATTTAGTGGCATTCATGTAATTTATTTATCTTTATTTATTTTCCTTAAATCTTGACAATGTCCATGGTTTCAGCTTTTTTTGTTCTAATTAACATGGTCCAATGTTCTTATCTATCATGTTTTATTCAGCTTGCTTTTTGCTCGCTCACACTGCTTTTGAACGGTTTAGGCTTTTTATATTTATATGATTATTATTATTGTAATAATTGTTATTATTAGGAAGATTTTAATACATAACAATTAATTCTTATGTATTTATTGCATGCCTAACACCTAAACTACAATTTTAACATATATGCCACCGTAATTGTTCAAGTCAAGATATATTTCACTTTTTAAAATTTTAAAAGTGACATTTTTAATGTGATATGAAAGATTTGAGTGGTACAAATGCAAAATGTAAATTTTAGGTGCTAGATATGTAAATAAATAAGAATTGAGTGGTACCGCTTATTATTATTATTATTATTATCTCCAAGGACATTTTGCATTACTGGTGCTGCTAGCTCTTGGTTGTTTGTTTCTTTATTAGTTACTATTCAAAACTGAACAACAGTATTGATTTTGTTTTGGGGCATTTACATACTAACCACACAATTCTTATGTATTTACATATCTAACACCTAAACTTCAATATTTACATTCATAGCACTCAAATCTTTAAATTCACATGAAAAATGCCACTTTTAACTAACTTTTTAAGAGTAAATGTAACTTTTTATGCATAGGTGTATCGCACCAACATGTTATAAATTTAAATATCGAACATTAGGTGTTAAATGCACAAATCCATACGAATTGTGTGGTGGTATGTATGTAAATTTTTCTTTTCATTATTATACGTAATTCTCAATTATTGACTTGCTAAGATCTCTCATCTCTCTTCTACTGATAGGCGACAAAGAGGCATCTAACACAGAGGATTGAGGGCCTCGATGGAAAGCTTGATGAACAGAAATTGATATCGAGCGAAATAAAAGATGAGGTGATAATCTATACAAAATACTGTCTAGTTTTTTTATTTTTCCTGCTCGCCTGGACTACGTCCTGTTGTATTTATACTTCCTTTTTCATTACTATTTCAATGATAAATAATGTTGTTCTAAGCAGGTCACAAATGTTCGTGGAACACTTGAGAATATCGGTTTCGATTTGACCTCTCTTCAACAAATTGTATTTGGCATTGTAAGTAAAATTTTAATTTATTTTCTACATGTAAATACAGTCATTTTCTATTCCCTTGTCTTCTTCTATTGATTCCCTTATCTTTACTTATTTAATTACGCAGGATGGCAAGATGAGTGTAATTGAAAAGAAGCAGGTATGTTTTGAAATAAAGTTTTGTAAATCTAATTTGCATAGTAAGGAGGTGGAATGGCGCAAATTGTCATCATCTTCAGCGGCCATTAACTTTATTCTAAATATTTGGGGTTGGTTTTATGAAGCCATTTTTCATTCATTAATAATAGCTATTGCAAAAGTTAAATAAACATTTTCACTGGAGTTGATCACAACAAAGCATTGCAATTGCAAATATGAAAGTTTAGGTGTTTAAGGTGTGTAAATATAAAAGAATCGTGGTTATGTATGTAGTAAATTTCTAACAGTTTTATTGAGTTTTTGGGCTGGGTTTTGAGAGAGCATGGTTTGCAAATTTGAGTGATGTTTGTGAAATTGCAATTATGAAGATTAATGGGTATCTAAAATGACATCTTAGTACACAATTTCTTCAATGCATTTATCAACATAGATTTGGATGTTATGTGTACACTCAAGGCATTTAATTTTGTTCTCTTTCTTAATAGCACTTGCGCTTATATTTTACATGGGGCGTTTACACACATAACCGACAATTCTTATGTATTTACATATCTCACACCTAAACTTTCATGCTTACACACAACCCACCCTCAAATCTTTAATATCACACAAAAAATAGCACTAGTATCTCTTTTTAAAAGTGATGCATAGGCTTAAAGTACCATAGCTCTATTTAAATATGAAAGTTTAGGTGAAGATATGTAAAAAATATATAAGAATTGTGTGGTAGGTATGTAAATTTCCCATTTTACATTTACTTGTATTAATGCTATTGTTATTTTGGCAGGCATTTCTGTGTGCTGGTATTCTGCACCTCTGTAATATTTTTCCAGATAAAGATGGAAAAATGCGCGAGCTTTTGCAGGTTTGTTCTCATCTTTTCTGTATTCTTACATTTGAAATTTCTTTCTTGCAAACTCTTTTTATATCCGGATTCTGTTTTTATTTACTTATTTATTTATTTTCTTATATGAATGATTTTCGCATAGTCTTGTATTTATTAACTTTGATGAAAATTTTGATTACAATAAAGATTGCTAGGTGTGTAAACGAACCAAAGCTCGAGCGAATTGGTTTGTTCGCTTGCAGCTCGTGTTTGGCTCGAAATCAACTCGAATTATTTAAAAAATAGAAGACGAGCTACCAGCTACTTAGTGAGTTGAACACGAGTTGTTAGATGAGTTTTTTTTAACAGCCATAAAGATTAATGCATTTAATTAAAGCTTAAGTGTCCTCTAATTCTGTTTTNGCTCTTTTTATATTCGGATTCTGTTTTTATTTATTTATTTATTTATTTTCTTATATGAATGATTTTCGCATAGTTTTGTATTTATTAACTCTGATGAAAGTTTTGATTACAATAAAGATTGCTAGGTGTGTAAACGAATCAAAGCTCGAGCGAATCGGTTTGTTCGCTTTCAGCTCGTGTTTGGCTCGAAATTAACTCGAATTATTTAAAAAATAAAAGACGAGCTACAAGCTACTTAGTGAGTTGAACACGAGTTGTTAGATGAGTTTTTTTTAACAGCTATAAAGATTAATGCATTTAATTAAAGCTTAAGTGTCCTCTAATTCTGTTTTATGCAGCTATGAGTCAAGTATTTCGCCTTCATGCATATAAATATTGAGATATTTCCATCCTTACAACACAATTAATTATATATTTACATATCTAACTCTTTTATTTATTCATTTATCTTTTATTGCTNCTGTTTTATGGAGCTATGAGTCAAGTATTTCGCCTTCATGCATATAAATATTGAGATATTTGCATCCTTACAACACAATTAATTATATATTTACATATCTAACTCTTTTATTTATTCATTTATCTTTTATTGCTATTTTTCCTTTTCTTATTGTTATCTTATATCATGTCCTTCATCTTAACTCTCTTATAATTCAGGATGGGCCAAAGCGTTCTACTTTGCGTGGATATCTTCTACCTGGTNGCTTATATCATGTTCTTCTTCATCCTAACTCTCTTATAATTCAGGATGGGCCAAAGCGTTCTACTTTGCGTGGATATCTTCTACCTGGTGAAGAATCTGGAAATTTAAAGGTTTAAGCATTTCAATTTATTATTTAAATAGATGAATATTTACATAAAAGCCACTCAACTCCTATGTTTTTACATATCTAACGCCTAAACTTTCAATTTTTACACGTCACCGGAACTATGCATGAAAAGTTCAAATAGTGATATTTTTGGTTTGATGTAAAAGAATTGAGTGGTATAAATGTAAAAAGTAAAAATTGAAGAGTTAGCTATGTAAATACATTGGAAGTAGCTGGTACTTTTGTAAATGCCTTCTAAATATAATTTGGCTAGACTTGGTGCTTATGGTTTATTTCTCTTTTTTTTTATTTACTTTTTATTTATAGGNTCACCAAAGCATTATAATTGCAAATATCAAAGCTTAGGTGTTTAGGATTTGTAAATATAAAAGAATTGTGGCATGTTTGTGGTAAATTTCTCATAGTTTTATTGTGTTTTTGGGTTGCGTTCTGAGAGAGCATGGTTTGCAAATTTGAGTGATGATTGTGAAATTGCAATTATGAAGATTATTGGGTATCTAAATGGCATCTTAGTACACAAATTCGTCAATGCATTTATGACAATCTTTATGCACTATGGTTGATGCACAACATAGATTTGGATGTTATGTGTACACTCAAGGCATTTAATTTTGTTCTCTTTCTTAATAGCACTTGCGCTTATATTTTACATGATGCATTCACACACATAGCCGACAATTCTTATGTATTTACATCTCTCACACCTAAACCTTCAGGCTTACACACAACCCACCCAAAAAATAGCTCTAGTATTTCTTTTTAAAAGTGATGCATAGGCTTAAAGTACCATAGTTCTATTTAAATATGAAAGTTTAGGTGTAGATATGTAAAAAATATATAAGAAGTATGTAAATTTCCCATTTTACATTTACTTGTATTAATGCTATTATTATTTTGGCAGGCATTTCTGTGTGCTGGTATTCTGCACCTCTGTAATATTTTTCCAGATAAAGATGGAAAAATGCGCGAGCTTTTGCAGGTTTGTTCTCGTCTTCTGTATTCTCACATTTGAAATTTCTTTCTTGCAAACTCTTTTTATATTCGGATTCTGTTTTTATTTATTTATTTATTTATTTTCTTATATGTGATTTTCGCATAGCCTTGTACTTATTAACTCTGATGAAAGTTTTGATTACAATAAAGATTGCTAGGTGTGTAAACGAATCAAAGCTCGAGCGAATTGGTTTGTCCGCTTGCAGCTCGTGTTTGGCTCGAAATTAACTCGAATTATTTAAAAAAAAGAAGACGAGCTAAAAGCTACTTAGTGAGTCGAACACGAGTTGTTAGCGAACGATGAGTTTTTTTTAACAGCCATAAAGATTAATGCATTTAATTAAAGCTTAAGTGTCCTCTAATTTTTTTTTATGGAGCTATGAGTCAAGTATTTCTCCTTCTTGCATATAAATATTGAGATATTTGCATCCTTACAACAAAATTAATTATATATTTACATATCTAACTCTTTTATTTATTTATTTATTTATCTTTTATTGCTATTTTTCCTTTTCTTATTGTTATCTTATATCATGTTCTTCATCTTAACTCTCTTATAATTCAGGATGGGCCAAAGCGTTCTACTTTGCGTGGATATCTTCTACCCGGAGAAGAATCTGGAAATTTAAAGGCATGTTTTCCTTATTTATTTAAGCATTTCAATTTATTATTTAAATATATGACTATTTACATAAAAACCACTCAACTCCTATGTTTTTACATATCCAACGCCTAAACATTCAATTTTTACACGTCACCGGAACCATGCATGAAAAGTTCAAATAGTGATATTTTTGGTTTGATGTAAAAGAATTGAGTGGTATAAATGTAAAATGTAAAATTGAAGAGTTAGCTATGTAAATACATTGGAAATAGCTGGTACTTTTGTAAATGCCTTTAAATATAATTTGGCTAGACTTGGTGCTTATGGTTTATTTCTCTTTTTTTTTATTTACTTTTTATTTATAGGGACTAAAACACATTTTGCAAGCTCTAGAGACAGGAAACATGGAGACCGCCAATTTGGACGGTTTATCGCCAAACAATTCGGATTCATCGGAGACTATGAAGGGTTTTTCAAGGTACTAACTTAAAGCCTATCTATTTTATATTTTCAGTTTTGACCCTCGNCAAAAGTAAAATTGAAGAGTTAGCTATGTAAATACATTGGAAGTAGCTGGTACTTTTGTAAATGCCTTTTAAATATAATTTGGCTAGACTTGGTGCTTATGGTTTATTTCTCTTTTTTTTTATTTACTTTTTATTTATAGGGACTAAAACACATTTTGCAAGCTCTAGAGACCGGAAACATGGAGACCGCCAATTTGGACGGCTTATCGCCAAACAATTCGGATTCATTGGAGACTATGAAGGGTTTTTCAAGGTACTAACTTAAAACCTATCTATTTTATATTTTCAGTTTTGACCCTCGATTCTTAAAACTTAGCTTCATCATCATTCTAGCCTCAATTAGTTGGCTCATCTTTGGTTTGGTAAACTTACATGCATACTACACAATTATTATGCATTTACATATCTAACCTTGAAAGTTTGACATTTACATTTTTATATGAAAAGTTGTATTCCACTTTTAAAATGTTTGTGATAGTTGCCTTGTTTGATGTGATGTCAAAGATTTGATTTTTATGTATGTAAATATGAAAGTTTAGGTTTTAGATATGTAAATATATAAGAATTGCGTTGGTATGTATGTAAATGCCCCTTGAAAAAAATGCAGCTTTTTGCTACACTTTATGTTGTCCTGTTCCCCATTATAAGCTTCAATATCCCTTTGCAAAAAAAATGTCTTCTTGAGCTCAATCTCTTACCAACCATATAAGGGAAATTTGCATCTCTAACACCCATAATTTGATATTTGCACTTACAACACATGAAAATGTGTATTTTAATTTAAAAAAAAACAGTGATGGTGATATTTTTGATGTGATGTTAAAGATTTTAGAGCGGAGTTTCATGTAAATATGGATGTTTGGATGATAGATATGTAAATACGTAAGTACTGTATGGTATGCATGTAAATGCCAAATTCCATTATTGCAATCTATCAACTGAATATATGTTCATGATTCTGCAAAAATTACTTTGCTACTAATAATTAGAAATTGTTCATTTGCAGGACTGCTTCCATTAAATGCTGAAAGAGGAGGGACTGTGTAAAAAGAATGCAATTTAGCTCAAAAAGGACTTCTCTTTTTCCTTAATTATATTTTCCACCTAAAAGGTTAATAACCTTTAACCACAAATGTGAAGTTGATTACTCCATACTTATTTTCTCTTTATACATAATTTGTTTGAGAAATATTAAATGAAGTTTTATGCTTCCAACCTTTATTTGCTATGGGTGTGTGGCCTTTTATTCCATCAATATCAAAGATTTTTCCTATTTTATACTACATTTTTTGACATTTTGCAGTTTCTGTTTTTTTTTTTTTTTGTATTTATATATGTGACATTTAAATTTTCATATTTATCATAATGCTTAGGTTGTAAATTCTAATGTATTTATATATCTAACATGCTTATCATCTTACATTTGCATTGAAAGGTGTGCTTCACTTTTTAGATGTTAAAATGGTTGTGTTTTTGATGTGTTGTGAAAGATTTGGGTGATATAAATGTAAATTTCTAAAATTTAGGTGTTAGATATGTAAATCAATGTTATCGAAGTGCAATGTGCAATGCGACGTGTATGGTTTCATTTTTTGCTTTAAAGTGTAAAGCTTAGAGGAAGTGATTAATAGGCTATATATAATTATTTAATGTGTAAATATATTCATTAATGATTGTAAAGATAAAATATGACTTAAAAGTTGATATAAAATAGAACAAAAATGTGGATAAATCTGTAAATTAAAGTTTTGAATAATTTTTAATAGTCTGTTGTATTTAAAATTTTAAAAAATATCAAAAAAAAAAAATGAAAATTAAACCGAAGCGTCTCAATGGAGCGAAGCAAATATATTGGAATTGGTCGGTATCTATGTAAATGTCATTTTACATTAATAGTATTTTAATTTCATCATCCTATCATAACCTATGTGTTAAAATGTGGATTTCATTTAATTCTTATTAACCATTAAACTTAGGATTTTTATTTATGGATCGAGTATAATTATTTTTTTTTAAAATATGATCCTCTTTAGCATCATATCACCTCGAGGAATCCTTCCCACTAATGGTTTGTGAAAATGTGACTTGGTCATCTACAAGTGTACCGTCCTCATAAGAAAAGGCAGATCACCGTCTCCTTTCAGACTCACTCTAACGGTTCCTTCTTTCAGTCTTTGTTATATACGTATATAAATCAAGTTTGTTGACGATCAGTCAGCGTCCAGTAGAGCCTAGCCCTGAGGACCAAAATGGTCTAGCGAAGCCGGTGCCCCCGCTTAATTTAATTTTTATCATTTACTTGTAAAAATATAAATTGATTGAATAGTTTATGGAGGTTTAGTTTGTAAAAGTTTTATCTTTTTTTCTAAAAGTATGTAATTTTATTGAAATATTGTTAGGGCAATTTACTTATCACACAATTCATGTAATATAAATTGAAAATTTTAGATGAATTGGATTTGAGGGGTTATTTTGTCATTTAAAAATCATATGAAATATTACGAATATTATTTTTTTCAGTGAAAATATATTTTTTTCATTCATAAGTAAAGCGACATATACGTAAAAATTAAAGTACATGTGTTAGATATGTAAATACATGAGAATTAAGTGGCATGTATGTAAATCTTCTTAATTTTTAACTCTATTATTGCAAACATACACTTATTTGTATTAAGAGTAATCAGGTTATATTAAATGAATGAGATCAGTGTTATGATTTTTAATTAGTCCCTTCAATATATATATGAATGAGATCAGTTTGACTTTTGTTCAGGGTTCAAACTGCAAAAATGCTTTTTACAGATCATATTTTTGGTGCAAGTCTGGCTTTCCTTCATTGTTTATGGTGTTTTGTGATCTTTTGATTGTCGGAGCACACCTGCCGATTTAACCGGTTCAATTGTGAATCAATCTATCGGTCGATTCCATAGAAGTTTAGAATCATTTCTGTATGGAATCTGGATTGAACAAATAAGAACCTATCAATTCAAATATTATATAATTTTAATATTTCGATTTTGATTGGACGTCCGAAACTAGAATATGTAAATTAAAAATAGAGAAAATATCATGTTTTAGAACGTTCATTTAGAATATTGTTCAAAATACTCTAAATTACAGTCTTATATTGAAATATTATTTGTATAATCGATAAAAATGATTTTAATATATCATTATTCTAATAAATAAATTATATTAAATTAATTTTAATATTTATTATATCGTATGATCTAATCCTTTGTTCAACTTTAGTTGAACTACTGAACCTTGAACTTATTTTATGTCCGGTCCAATTTTCACAACCTCACGTAACATTTATATGAATATATATATATATATATATCACAATATTTTTATGTATTTATATCAATCTAACACCTAAACTTCAACATTTACATATATGCTCCCTTACTTATCTATGGTAGTATTTTTCAAAACATTTGGGTGGCAAAATGTCAAGAAGCAACACATAAGAATTGTGTGATATACATAATATATGAATTAGACAAGGTCAAAAATCTAATAATAATCAAAATGTCATCATCTATATATAAGAATAATATAAACCTCTATACATTGAAGCAAATGAATGCAACCAAGTTGGAAGGGGCTTTTCTCTTAGCCGGCGGGTGAAAGAATTAAGATTTTTTTATCGTGGGCTCGAAGCTACAGAGACGGGCCCAAATGTAACGTGCTGAGAGACGGATAGTCCCGAAGCTGAAGAGAGGGTTTAGAATTCCGAACTGCCGAATTTGGATCACATTTACCCGAAAAATAGAAATTTGACCAGATTTTGGAGCCCAACTGAAAAAAAAATTTGAATATTTTTTTATTTAATTTTAATGAGCTATTTTATTTAATTATTTAATGAGCTGATGCCCTTTTTCCTTCTTATTATTATTTTCTTGAGCTGCTTTTTTTTTCTTAATAAGCTGTTGTTCACACACAAACACACGGGCAAATATACATACATACATACATACATACATACATACATATATATATATATATANTGCATAGGTGCATCGCACCAACATGTTATAAATTTAAATATCAAACATTAGATGTTAAATGCACAAATCCATACGAATTGTGTGGTATGTATGTAAATTTCCCTTTTCATTATTATACGTAATCCTCAATTATTGACTTGCTAAGATCTCTCATCTCTCTTCTACTGATAGGCGACAAAGAGGCATCTAACACAGAGGATTGAGGGCCTCGATGGAAAGCTTGACGAACAGAAATTGATATCGAGCGAAATAAAAGATGAGGTGATAATCTATACAAAATACTGTCAAGTTTTTTATTTTTCCTGCTCGCCTGGACTACGTCCTGTTGTATTTATACTTCCTTATTCATTATTATTTCAATGGTAAATAATGTTGTTCTAAGCAGGTCACCAATGTTCGTGGAACACTTGAGAATATCGGTTTCGATTTGACCTCTCTTCAACAAATTGTTTTTGGCATTGTAAGTAAAATTTTAATTTATTTTCTACATGTAAATTTATATATATATATATATATATATATATATATATATATCTTATTTCAGTGTCNAGAAATAATTCAAGAAGAGGATGTGAAAAAAAAATCTCTTTTAATACTTGAAACAATCTTTATTTCTTATTTTAATTTGGAATGAGAAATGTCATGAGACGGAATGCCAAAAGCCAGAAGGTAGAAGTCTTTATTTCTCATCGAGTCTTCCCTCTTGAACTCAACTTTTAAAGGCATGATAGTTTCTCATCGAGTCTTGCCTCTTGGGCTCGACTTTCATGAGTACCGTATCTTCCCATCAAATTTTGCCTCTTGGGGTCGACTTCCAAGGGTTTGGTAGTTTCTCATCCAGTATTGACTCTTGGCCCTGACTTTCAGAAGTACTGTATCTTCTCATTGAGTATTATCTCTCGGACTCAAATTTCAGGGACATGGTAGCTTCTCATCGAGCCTTGCCTTTTAGGCATATTTACCATTAAAGTCTCTCGAAAAATTAACGTTGAGACATGTGGGAAACATTTGGGAGAATATTTTGATATTTACATTAAAATTTGATATTTACATTGTTAACAACTTTGCGCCAAAAACGTTCGCATAAATAGGAGCATCGAACTTCTATAAAATTAGTAAAATTATATTTTAGATGTGATGTTAAAAATTTGAGTATTATGAATATAAATATAGAAGCCGAAGAGACAGATATGTAAATACAAGTCATAAGATCCATCATATTTCTCTCTCTCTCTCTCTCTCTCTCTCTCTGTATATATATATATATACAGAGATTTGACCAGATTTTGGATTTTGGAGATATATATACATACATACATATATATATATATATATATAT
>JXCR01028050.1:71249-98165 GCA_002079205.1 Phalaenopsis hybrid cultivar
TATATATATATATATATATATATATATATATATATATATATCTGTCAAATAACTCCATGTAAGCTCAGTGATATATCATTTCTGAAGAAAACAAATATTACATAGAATATGCAAGTAGTAAATCTTATTCAAAGCTTATTCAAAATAAATCATATTTATTTTATCATAAAAGTCACAAAATTCATGATATATACATGGAGTAAAGTGTCAAACTAATTTCCAACTATTTATATCACAGAATATAGGGATGTGTCAAAAGACTTCTAATAGTATGTAAATACTAGTGGGCTATTTTTACACTTTACTCCATATATATGAACATAATTATTTGTGGAGATGTGCGGAGGGAACAGGGCTGCTATGCCCGTTATCAACTGGGGACTGCGGCAAAACACCTCCTCTCCGAAAGTCATTCTCCTCTGTAGGACCTGCAGTTCAATTCAGAGATACCATTAATTCTTCGCTGTTTGCTCTATTTCTAAGTTCATAATCTTTTTTGTAAATGAGTTTTGTTTTCTGGGGTTATTAATATAATTTTAAATTGTTTCAGTATGATAGCTTGCAAATCTATATATATATATACATATATATTCTTAACAGAAAGATGAAGTTGTGATACCTACAGCTGCTGTCTGATGAAAAAAAAAGGCCTTAATTTTCATTTTCCCCCATAAAAATTGATGTAATTATATTCAATCAACAACAAATTACTTGAAAATTTTATAAAAAAAAGATCAATGAACAAATATTTTGAGCAATGTAAAAAAAATGGAAGTTTTGGTGTGAAATAAGTACATGCATAAGGATTGGGTGCTGTGTAGCAATCAAAATTTAACTATGGTTAACACTAAGGTCAGATAAGTGGAGGAAGAAGCTCTCACCATGGTTTAGGGACTCATGCAGAAGCCTTGCGTCTGTGCTCAAAGACATGAAGAGAATGGAAGCAGAGAAGAAGAAGAAGAAGAAGAGAATGCTCTTGCTCTTTGAAGTCATCTTCTGCTTCCTTTACTTCTTGGTGCTCTTCTTTCATTCAGTTTTCAGCAAAACTTCTAAATTTATAGAGTAGTTGCAAACATTATACATTAATTTACTTTATATTTTTTTATTCTGAGATGATGTCATTCTGATTATTATTAGATTTTTGACCATGTCTTGTTCATATATTATGTATATATCACACAATTCATATCTATTTATATATCTAACACTAAACTTTGCTCCTTCACATTGTCTCCCACTATATAGGTAATATTACAGGTCGATTTAGTCAAATTGTGGAAAAACGCGTTAACAATGGGAATAGTCTATGGTCTTTGATACATCATGATAACACTGATGTCATTCATTCATTTAATATAACCTTATTATTCTTAATACTAATAAGTTTATGTTTGCAATAATAGAGTTAAAAATTATGAAGATTTACATACATACCACTAAATTCTAATGTATTTACATATTAACACATGAACTTTAATTTTTTACGTATATGCCGCCTTATGAATGAATGAGAAAGTTGGTTTACACTTCCTTCTTGCATGATTATCATAACATTATCATAATAAAGTGCATCCTCAATATGGTTAACATTAAATGAAATCTAACTTTGCATAATTTAGTGTCCAAGTCTAACATTTTGTAACAAGTGTCAAAATATCTTAATCTTAATAGCATTACTCAGGATTAAGAACGATAAGCAAAACAAACAAATACAGTATATAAAGTGTAAAATATTTTGCAAAAATGCTAAAGCTTTTTATATTTTGTCATCATTCATGCCAACATAGAAGAGAGATGAAAGATAATCTCTTGAATATTGCACTGTGTTGGGCTCAAATTTGTTCGTGAATCACACAANGACAACCAATCTCAGCCAATCATCAAGTACAAGAGCACAAACAAAAGAAATATAAATAGAAATTAGCATCTGAATGAATCAACAATAATCAGTAATGCCAAAAGAAAAATAACTACTCGTCAGCCTCATCATCCCGCTCCTCCTCCGCTATCAATTGCGTGTCATGCCAGTGTGCCTCAATTTTGCTTCATTAGTACATCATTTAAATCATATTTACATAGGTGATCCATTTAAATCCTCAGTTGAATCATTAAATCTTGAATATATTCTTTTTCGTGCTCATAGTCTGATCTGATTTTCACAACCATCACTATCACAGCTTCACGCTTTTAAACTTACTACAATTTTTAGGAGCATTCAAGATTTTAGGAGGGCCAAGACTCAAAAACATTAAATTAAAGGGACGATTTGGCAAATGATTCCTATTTCCTATTAAATTAGAAGTAAGGTGCCAAAGTTGGCATAGTTGACATTGTTATTTTAAATTCTTCAACTCCTATTACTAAGACATACTCTTTTTATTATTCCCTTAATTCTATCTTCAACATTATTGACATGCTCTATTCACATGTACTTACACATAAAAGTTAATGTATACTTTTATATTCCTCCCCTTTAATACTCATAAAAAAGCTTTATAAATTTAAATATATATTTCTATGTATTTGCATATCTAACAACTACACTTCAGTTTCTTTCTTGATATGTACCAATTTACTTATGCATGAAAAAGCTGTATTTCACATTTCTAAAGTAAGAATAGTGATATTTATGTAAGAAGTTTGGTTGGTATAGCTATAATTGTAAATGGAAAAGTTTTGGGGTTAGAAATGTAAATATATAGGAATTTTGTGAGATGTATGTAAATGCCCCTTAAATTTATTTTAGTCTATTTTTCAATACTTTATTAAGATTTCCAAGTAATGCATGGCTGTAAATAAATATAAATTTTCTACTTTGAGAGGGGCCAAGACTCCATAACATTGAACCAAAGGGTGGTAGACTTGACTATGTTTCCTATCCCTTAGTAAATTGTAATTAATTGGTCAAGTTTAGTGTAGTTGACTTGGTCATTCTGAACCCTTCAACTCCTATCTTTAAAACCTACTCTTTTCATTATTCCCTTAATTCTATCTTCAACATTATTGACACGTCTTTCACCACGTACATACACTAAAATGCTACTGTAAATAAATCGTGAAAATCAGTTTAAGTGAACAGAAGCACACAAAACAAGTAAATACAGATAATGCGAGATTTAACATGAAAAACCCTTAGAACAGGAAAAAATCATGAAACCACAACACAGTAAAATATCCACCATGAATAAAAATGACGAGAATTGTACAAATTACACCAGACTCAAGTCTTTCCACACTACATGACACTTTCGAACGCTCCTTCTCTCCTTCGAGCAAGAGAAAACTCAAAATCCAAATTCCTTCCCTTTGAGAAAGATGACAGAATTAGTAAGAACTTCCTAAAATTGCTTATGTGAATCGAGGTGGCATTGCGACACTGTTATGGGCGCTAAATCAGGAGTGTTGTGGTGTCGCCCTTTCTGGTTTTGAATATGAACTGAGCGCTACTAGTCTCGACACCGAAGCACTTAATCTGGGCCAAGGTCAAGACTCCAAACTATTGAATCAAAGGGCGGAAGATTTGACCAAGATTCCTAATTCCTATTAAATTATAAACAAAGGTCAAGTCTAGCATAGTTGACAATGTTACTTTGAACTCTTCAACTCATATCTCTAAGACCTGCTCTTTTTATTATTCACTTAATCCTATATTTAGCATTAATAACACATCTTTTAACATATATTTATCCATAAAACTAATGTACTAATTTATATTTCTTTCCTTTTAAAGTAAGAAACAAGCTTTTTTAAATTTAAATATATATTTTTCTAAGAACTTGCTAGAAGGAAGAACAACTTAGACCTAGTCAAAAAATAACCATTATAAAGAAAAAAAATATTAATAAAATAAGATATTAAACTTAGTCTATATAAATTTCATAGCTTTGTTGAAAACTAAAAGTTAGAAGAACACAAAGTAGAAGAAGCTGAAAATGATTTCAAAGAGTAGAAGCATGCACTTCTTCTTCTTCTTCGTCTTCTTCTTTTTTTTCGCTTCCATTCTGCTCATTTCTTTCGGCTCAACTGCAAGGCCTTTACACGAGACATCGTCGTCTGGTGAGAACTCTTTTATTTCTCTCATGGGATAATTTTGAACGAACCAACCAATGTATTTGATGAAAATGAAAAATATGGGTTGGAGTATTATCATGAACTTTGACGTTTGAGTGAGAATTTGTAAAATAGATGAAAGTTTGTGCTAGATTTGTAAATAGTAATGTTTGACGTGATATGTATGTAAACCATTTACGTGTAGATGGGTGTACTCTAGATGTACTCAAAGTGTACTCGGAGTGTACATCCCTACTCTGCACATACGAATCACATAATATTTTCCTAATTATTTGCATGTCATACAATTCTTATTTCTTTACATGTCACACCAAAACATTTTTATTTACAGGCATGACCCTCAAAATGTGCTTGCAGGTTATATGGTGAAGCGAGGCCCTCTGAAGACAAATTTTTTGCCAGATTCTCCCGTAGATAACAGACATATAGGGCCAATTCACTAAAATCACATAGGTAATGCAGCTTTTTTACATACAGACCCCCAAATTATTATGCATTTACATCTTAAACACCCAAACTTCAAATTTTACATCAATACCACCTTAAATATGCAAAGTATATTTCACTTTTTAAAGGCTAAAATGATGGTATTTTTAAATATAAAAAGGAAAAGTTTAGCTGTTAGATTTGTCAATACATAGGAATTAAGTGGTATATATGTAATTAAAAGCCCCAAAAATATAACTTTCTAAAGTATAATATGAAATTATTTGTTCATAATTCTGGCCCAAATATATATCAGCCACTTAAAACTGCCAGAATTACATCTAATAAAACTGTTGTATATGTAAATACAAAGAAATTGAGTGGCACGTATGCAAATAATCTTTTTCTTTTATTTTTTTAATGTTGGCAATATATAAAAAAATAGAAATAAAGTTTAAAATGCATCATTAATCAACTGTTTGTATCTCTTAATCAAATTGCAGGTAATATGATCCGAGTATGGCTGCTTGAGAAGTCATGTTCTTNAGTGGTATATATGTAATTAAAAGCACCAAAGTATAACTTTCTAAATTACAATATGAAATTATTTGTTCATAATTCTGGCCAAAATATATATCAGCAACTTAAAACTGCCAGAATTACAACTAAAAAAACGGTTGTATATGTAAATACAAAGAAATTGAGTGGCACGTATGCAAATAATTTTTTTCTTTTATTTTTTTAATGTTGGTAATATAAAAAAAAAATAGAAATAAAGTTTAAACTGCATGATTAATTAACTGTTTGTATCTCTTAATCAAATTGCAGGTAANTATGTATGTAAATGCCCCTTAAATTTATTTTAGTCTATTTTTCAATACTTTATTAAGATTTCCAAGCAATGCATGGCTGTAAATACATATAAATTTTCTACTTTGAGGAGGGGCCAAGACTCCAAAACATTGAACCAAAGGATGGTAGACTTGACTATGATTCCTATCCCTTAGTAACTTATAATTAATGGGTCAAATTTAGTGTAGTTGACTTGGTCATTTTGAACCCTTCAACTCCGATCTTTAAAACCCACTCTTTTCATTATTCCCTTAATTTTATCTTCAACATTACTGACACATCTTTCACCACGTACATACACTGAAATGCTACTGTAAATAAATCGT
The DNA here is from genome assembly GCA_002079205.1 of Phalaenopsis hybrid cultivar. Classification (NCBI taxonomy): domain Eukaryota; kingdom Viridiplantae; phylum Streptophyta; class Magnoliopsida; order Asparagales; family Orchidaceae; genus Phalaenopsis; species Phalaenopsis hybrid cultivar. The sequence continues at coordinate 76,925 of JXCR01028050.1, forward strand.
GAAAATCAATTTAAGTGAACAGAAGCACACAAAACAAGAAAATACAGACATTGCGAGATTTAACATGAAAAACCCTTAGAACAGACAAAAATCATGAAACCACAACACAGTAAAAAATCCACCATGAATAAAAATGAGGAGAATTGTACAAATTACACCAGACTCAAGCCTTTCCACACTACATGACACTTTCGAACGCTCTTCTCTCCTTCAAGCAAGAGAAAACTCAAAATCTACATTCCCTCCCTTTGAGAAAGATGACACAATTAGTAAGAACTTCCTAAAATTCCTTATGTGAATCGAGGTGGCATTGCGACACTCCCAGGGGCGCTATATCAGGAGTGTTGTGGTGTCGCGCTTTCTAGTTTTGAATATGAACTGAGCGCTACTAGTCTCGACACCGAAGCACTTAATCTGAGCCAAGGCCAAGTCTCTAAACTATTGAATCAAAGGGCAAAAATTTTGACCAAGATTCCTAATTCCTATTAAATTATAAACAATGGTCAAGTCTAGCATAGTTGACAATGTTATTTTGAACTCTTCAACTCCTATCTCTAAGACCTACTCTTTTTATTATTCACTTAATCCTATCTTTAGCATTAATAACACATCTTTTAACATATACTTATTCATAAAACTAATGTACTATTTTATATTTCTTTCCTTTTAAAGTAAGAAACAAGCTTTTTTAAATTTAAATATATATTTTTCTAAGAACTTGGTAGAAGGAAGAACAACTTAGACCTAGTCAAAAAATAACCATTATAAAGAAAAAAATATTAATAAAATAAGATATTAAACTTAGTCTATATAAATTTCATAGCTTTGTTGGAAACTAAAAGTTAGAAGAACACAAAGTAGAAGAAGCTGAAAATGATTTCAAAGAGTAGAAGCATGCACTTCTNCTTCTGAGGCTCATAGATTTTTGAGGTCTTTAATGTGCCCGTGACTTCTGAGGTTTGTAGCATTGTGAAAATTTTGATATACCATGCCTTCTGAGGCATGTAGCCTTTCGAGGAGTTTGATGTTTCTGTTTATTCAAAGGCTTGTAGTTTTCAGAGGTCTTTGATGTACCCGTGTCTTCTGAGGCTTGTAGCCTTCCGAGATGTTTGATGTTTCTGTGTATTTTGAGGCTTGTAGTTTTCAGAGGTCTTTGATGTACCTCCGTATTCTGAGGATTGTAGCCTTCTGAGGACTTTGAGTGGAGACCCTATCAAACACTTACTGTAGTGGAGTCTTTCTAGTCAGGAACCTGTCCACTACTAGCTTCCCATCGAAACTTGCCTCTTGGGCTTGTCTTCATGGGCATGGTATCTTCTCATTGAGTCTTACCTCTTGGGCATAACTTCCAGGAGTACCGTATCTTCTCATCGAGTCTTCCCTCTTGAACTCGACTTTTAAAGACATGGTAGCTTCTCATCGAGTCTTGCCTCTTGGGGTCGACTTCCATGGGCTTGGTAGTTTCTCATCCAGTATTGACTCTTGGCCCTGACTTTCAAAAGTACCGTATCTTCTCATTGAGTATTGTCTCTTGGACTCAACTTTCAGTGACATGGTAGCTTCTCATCGAGCCTTGCCTTTTAGTCATATTTACCATTAAAGTCTCTCGAAAAATTAACGTTGAGATATGTGGTAAACATTTGGGAGAATATTTTGATATTTACATTATTAACAACTTAGCGCCAAAAAATTTAGCATAAATAGGAGCATCGAACTTCTATAAAATTAGAAAAACTATATTTGAGATGTGATGTTAAAAATTTGAATGTTATGAATATAAATATAAAAGCCGAAGCGGCATATATGTAAATACACGTCATAAGATCCATCATATTTCTCTCTCTCTCTCTCTCTCTCTCTATATATATATGTCAAATAACTCCATGTAATCTCACTGATATATTATTTCTCAAGCAAACAAATATTACATAGAATATGTAAGTAGTAAATCCCATAAGGATTTATATTACATCGTTCTGACATCAAAGCATATTCAAAATAAATAATTTCCAACTATTTATATCACATAATTTAGAGAAGTGTCAAAATAATCTCCGACTATTTTAAAATCTTCTTCTAATAGTCTTATATTAGGATTATTTCAAACCCACAATATGGACATTTATGTAAGTAGTTGTGGCTATTTTTACACTTTACTCCATATATATCAACATAATTATTTGTGGAGATTTGCGGAGGGAACAGGGCTTGAATGCCCGTTATCAACCGGAGACTGAGGCAAAATACCAACTCTCCGAAAGTCATTCTCCTCTGTAGGACCTGCAGTTCAATTCAGAGATGCCATTAATTCTTCGCTGTTTGCTCCATTTCTAAGTTCATAATCTTTTTTGTAAATGAGTTCTGTTTTCTGGGGTTATTAATATAATTTTATATTGTTTCAGTATGATAGCTTGCACTATATATATATATATATATATATATTGTTAACAGAAAGATGAAGTTGTGATACCTACAGCTGCTGTCTGATGGAAAAAAAGGCCTTAATTTTCATTTTCCCCCATAAAAATTGATGAAATTATATTCAATCAACAACAAATTACTTGATTATTTTCTTATTTTCTTCATTTCCAATCAAAATTTTATATATAAAAAAAACATTGAACAAATATTTTGAGCAATGTAAAAAAAATGGAAGTTTTGGTGAGAAATAAGTACATGCATAAGGATTGGGTGCTGTGTAGCAATCAAAATTTAACTATGGTTAACACTAAGGTCAGATAAGTGGAGGAAGAAGCTCTCACCATGGTTTAGGGACTCATGCAGAAGCCTTGCGTCTGTGCTCAAAGACATGAAGAGAATGGAACCAGAGAAGAAGAAGAAGAAGAAGAAGAAGAAGAAGAAGAGAAAGCTCTTGCTCTTTGAACTCATCTTCTGCTTCCTTTACTTTTTGGATCTCTTCTTTCATTCAGTTTTCAGCAAAACTTCTAAATTTATAGAGTAGTTGCAAACATTATATATTAACTGGACCAGCTTTAATTAATATTTTATTTTATATTTTTTTATTCTGAGATTATATCATTTTGATTATTATTAGATTTTTGACCTTTATCTTATTCATATATTATGTATAAATCTAACACTAAACTTGGCTCCTTCACATTGTCACCCAAATCTTTTCAAAAATACCACTATAGATAAGTAAGGGGCATATATGTAAAAATTGAAGTTCATGTACTAGAGACATAAATACATGAGATTGTGAAAATTGGATCGGATGAAATAATAAATATTGAAATTAATTTAATATAACTTAAATACTAGAATAATAATATATTACTATCATTTTTATCGATTATACCAATAATGTCTTGATATGACTGTAATTTTGAATATTTTGAACAATATTCTAAATGAAAATCGTAAAACACGACATTTCCTCTATTTTTAATCTACATATCTTAGCTTTGGATATTCGATCAAAATCAAAATGCGAAAATTCGACATTATTTGAACTGATTGGTTCTAATTTGTTCAATCCCAATTCTACGCCGAAATGATTCCGAACTTCGATCGAACCGCATGAACCGGTCAAATCGGTCGATCCGCTCTCATTTTGAAAGAACTGCTCGGGAAAAAATTTGCGTACATAAGACGTACGCAGAGCTGCGTACGTCTGTAACTTGCAAACATGTTACAGGGAGGATTTCAGGAGGTTATAACTGCGTTATACACCCTGTAATCTCCCTGTAACATATCTATATATGAAAACAGAAGCACACAGAAGCGCGAAACTTACTCAAAGGTACATGTAGGTTACATGATGTATAACGCGGTTATAACCTCCTGAAATCCTCCCTGTAACCTGTTTGCAGGTTACAGACGTACGCAGCTCTGCGTAAGTCTTATGTACGCAAATTCTTTCCCACATGTAGATGTAGAAGATCAATAGAGCACAAAACACCATAAACAATGAAGAAAAGCCATGGACTTATACCAAAAATATGGAAAGTAAAATATGATTTGTAAATAATTTTTTTGCAGATTTAACCCTGAATAAAAGACCTTTAAATTTACAGGTCGATTTAGTCAAATTGTGAAAAAACGCGTTCAATGGGAATAGTCCATGGTCTTTGATACATCATGATAACACTGATGTCATTCATTCATTTAATATAACCTTATTATTCTTAATACTAATAAGTCTATGTTTGCAATAATAGAGTTAAAAATTAGGAAGATTTACATAAATACCACTAAATTCCTATGTATTTACATATTAACACATGAACTTCAATTTTTACGTACATGCCGCCTTATCAATGAATGAAAAAGTTGGTTCACACTTCGTTCTTGCATGATTATCATAACATTATCATAATAAAGTGCATCCTCAATATGGTTACCATTAAATGAAATCTAACTTGCATAATTTATTGTCCAAGTCTAACATTTTGTAACAAGTGTCAAAATATCTTAATCTTAATAGCATTACTCAGGATTAAGAATGATAAGCAAAACAAATGAATACAGTATATAAAGTGTAAAATATTTTGCAAAAATGCCAAAGCTTTTATATTTTGTCATCGTCCATGCCAACACAGAAGAGAGATGAAAGATAATCTCTTGAATATTGCACTGTGTTGGGCTCAAATTTGTTCGTGAATCACACTAAAAGAATAGAGCGTAAAAGTATAACGAAGAGAGAGAGTGAGAGAGAGAATATATATAGTCATATAGATGTTCAACACCTGCAATCTTAATACAAAATGTAGTACTACTATATCCATAAGTTCTCAAAAGAATGTAATATCATACAAAAATAGACAATTAATAAAATTGTAATAAACATAACAACCAATCTCAGTCAATCATCAAGTACAAGTAGGGCTGTCAAAAAAGCTCGTTGTTCGTGAACAGTTCGTGTTCGGTTCGTCAATGAGTTTGTGTTCGATTCGTTCGATAAGTAAATGAGACGAACGTGAACAAACTATTTTCGTTCAGTTAGTTAAACGAACCAAACACGAGCAGTGATGTGTTCGTTCATGTTCGAATCGTTATTGTTCGAAATATAAAATAATTTAAAATAATTATATATAAATAAATTTATGATATTTAAAAAAATTAAAATTTATAAATTATAATATATATAATAAATTAATAATAGTAATATACTAATATACTATGTTAGCAATATACTAAAATAGATATTATATATTTATATAATATAAGTTATATAATTAATATAATATATTATTTATATATATTAATATTAGGGATGTCAAACTGGCTCGTCGTTCGTGAACAGCTCGTGTTCGGCTTGTTCGTTAAGAAACGAACACGAACAGTTACTTCACGAACAATTTCAAACACGAGCTTATTTCAAACAAACTAAATTTTAAACGAACCAAACACGAACACAAGCTCTGTTCGTTCGTGTTCGGTTCGTTTACACCCCTAAGTACAAGCGCACATACAAAAGAAATATAAATAGAAATTAGTGTCTGAGTGAATCAACAATAATCAGTAATGCCAAAAGAAAAATAACTACTCGTCGGCCTCATCATCCCGCCCCTCCTCCTCTGCTATCAGTTGCGTGCCATGCTAGCGTGCCTCAATTTTGCTTCATTAGTACATCATTTAAATCATATTGACATAAGTGATCCATTTAAATTCTCAGTTGAATCATTAAATCTTGAATATATTTTTTTTCGTGCTCATCATCTGATCTGATTTTCACAACCATCACTATTACAGCTTCACGCTTTTAAACTTACTACAATTTTTAGGAGCATTCAAGATTTTAGGAGGGCCAAGACTCGAAANTGTGCCATGCTAGCGTGCCTCAACTTTGCTTCATTAGTACATCATTTAAATCATATTGACATAGGTGATCCATTTAAATTCTCAGTTGAATCATTAAATCTTGAATATATTCTTTTTCGTGCTCATCGTCTGATCTGATTTTCACAACCATCACTATTACAGCTTCACGCTTTTAAACTTACTACCATGATTTTAGGAGGGCAAAGACTCGAAAACATTAAATCAAAGGGTTGATTTGGCAAATGATTCCTATTTCCTATTAAATTAGAATTAAGGTGCCAAAGTTGGCATAGTTGACATTGTTATTTTAAGTTCTACANGAAAACATTAAATCAAAGGGTTGATTTGGCAAATGACTCCTATTTCCTATTAAATTAGAATTAAGGTGCCAAAGTTGGCATAGTTGACATTGTTATTTTAAGTTCTACAACTCCTATTACTAAGACATACTCTTTTTATTATTCCCTTAATTCTATATTCAACATTATTGTATACTTTTATATTCCTCTCCTTTAATAGTCATAAAAAAGCTTTATAAATTTAAATATATATTTCTATGTATTTGCATATCTAACAACTACACTTCAGTTTTTTTTTAGATATATACCAATTTACTTATGCATGAAAAAGCTGTATTTCACATTTCTAAAGTAAGAATAGTGATATTTATGTAAGAAGTTAGGCTGGTATAGCTATAATTGTAAAAGGAAAAGTTTTGGGGTTAGAAATGTAAATATATAGGAATTTTGTGAGATGTATGTAAATGCCCCTTAAATTTATTTTAGTCTATTTTTCAATACTTTATTAAGATTTCCAAGTAATGCATGGCTGTAAATAAATATAAATTTTCTACTTTGAGAGGGGCCAAGACTCCATAACATTGAACCAAAGGGTGGTAGACTTGACTATGTTTCCTATCCCTTAGTAAATTGTAATTAATTGGTCAAGTTTAGTGTAGTTGACTTGGTCATTCTGAACCCTTCAACTCCTATCTTTAAAACCTACTCTTTTCATTATTCCCTTAATTCTATCTTCAACATTATTGACACGTCTTTCACCACGTACATACACTAAAATGCTACTGTAAATAAATCGTGAAAATCAGTTTAAGTGAACAGAAGCACACAAAACAAGTAAATACAGATAATGCGAGATTTAACATGAAAAACCCTTAGAACAGGAAAAAATCATGAAACCACAACACAGTAAAATATCCACCATGAATAAAAATGACGAGAATTGTACAAATTACACCAGACTCAAGTCTTTCCACACTACATGACACTTTCGAACGCTCCTTCTCTCCTTCGAGCAAGAGAAAACTCAAAATCCAAATTCCTTCCCTTTGAGAAAGATGACAGAATTAGTAAGAACTTCCTAAAATTGCTTATGTGAATCGAGGTGGCATTGCGACACTGTTATGGGCGCTAAATCAGGAGTGTTGTGGTGTCGCCCTTTCTGGTTTTGAATATGAACTGAGCGCTACTAGTCTCGACACCGAAGCACTTAATCTGGGCCAAGGTCAAGACTCCAAACTATTGAATCAAAGGGCGGAAGATTTGACCAAGATTCCTAATTCCTATTAAATTATAAACAAAGGTCAAGTCTAGCATAGTTGACAATGTTACTTTGAACTCTTCAACTCATATCTCTAAGACCTGCTCTTTTTATTATTCACTTAATCCTATATTTAGCATTAATAACACATCTTTTAACATATATTTATCCATAAAACTAATGTACTAATTTATATTTCTTTCCTTTTAAAGTAAGAAACAAGCTTTTTTAAATTTAAATATATATTTTTCTAAGAACTTGCTAGAAGGAAGAACAACTTAGACCTAGTCAAAAAATAACCATTATAAAGAAAAAAAATATTAATAAAATAAGATATTAAACTTAGTCTATATAAATTTCATAGCTTTGTTGAAAACTAAAAGTTAGAAGAACACAAAGTAGAAGAAGCTGAAAATGATTTCAAAGAGTAGAAGCATGCACTTCTTCTTCTTCTTCGTCTTCTTCTTTTTTTTCGCTTCCATTCTGCTCATTTCTTTCGGCGCAACTGCAAGGCCTTTACACGAGACATCTTCGTCCGGTGAGAACTCTTTTATTTCTCTAGTGCTCGTGGGATAATTTTGAACGAACCAACCAATGTATTTGATGAAAATGAAAAATATGGGCTGGAGTATTACCTTAACTTTGATGTTTGAGTGAGAATTTGTAAAATAGATGAAAGTTTGTGCTAGATTTGTAAATAGCAATGTTTCAGGTGGTATGTATGTAAACCATTTACGTGTAGATGGGTGTACTCTAGATGTACTCATAGTGTACATCCCTACTTTACACATACGAATGACCACACATAATATTTTCCTAATTATCTGCATGCCATACAATTCTTATTTATTTACATATCACACCAAAACATTTTTATTTACAGGCATGACCCTCAAAATGTGCTTGCAGGTTTTATGGTGAAGCGAGGCCCTCTGAAGTCAAACCTCTTGCCAGCTTCTCCCACAGATAACAGACATATAGGGCCAATTCACTGAAATCACATAGGTAAAACAGCAATTGCAGCATTTTTTTTTTTTTTTTTTGTGGAAGATTTACATACAGACCCCTCAATTATTATGCATTTACAAATTTTTACATCAATACCACCTTAAATATGCAAAGTATATTTCACTTTTTAAAGGCTAAAATGATGGTATTTTTAAATATAAAAAGGAAAAGTTTAGATGTTAGACTTGTCAATACATAGGAATTACGTGGTATATATGTAATTAAAAGCACCAAAAATATAACTTTCTAAATTACAATATGAAATTATTTGTTCATAATTCTGGCCCAAATATATATCAACAACTTAAAACTGCCAGAATTACAACTAAAAAAACCGGTTGTATATGTAAATACAAAGAAATTGAGTGGCACGTATGCAAATAATTTTTTTTCTTTTATTTTTTTAATGTTGGCAATATATAAAAAAATAGAAATAAAGTTTAAACTGCATGATTAATTAACTGTTTGTATCTCTTAATCAAATTGCAGGTAATATGATCCGAGTATGGCTGCTTGAGAAGTCATGCTCTTTACTATAAGGACTTGGCTGTTTCTTTGAGATGCATCTAATTAATTGAGTGTTTAGTTAAGAAACATTTGTGTATTATAAAGCTTTTGGGATTTGCCAATGTATTTTCATTTGTGTTTTTTTCTTAATTTTGAAATAAAAAGTAATTGGATTCTTCAGAAATATACCAACATTCTTTGATATGTACCAAACAATTCTTATGGATTACATATGTAACATTTTTGTGATGATAGCTACAACATTGTTGATGATGGTTGTAGCACAATCCTGATTGAAGGCATGTGATTTCGGCTTATTTTTACAAGCAATGATTATGTTATAGGACTTGGTGAAAGTTATTATTCGGATGAAAACTATGAGATGTGAAGATATGATGTAGGCCTCATGAGAGACAGTCAGTGTCACATCTAGAAGAAGATAAACACATGCCTAAACGCACATATACCACATATACAAGGTCTTGAACCGAAAATGTCTTCATTGAAAGATAAGGCTCTCAACAACAAGGCCAATATGACTTTCATGTCTAGAAGAAGATGGTTATGAGGTAAGAAATGTTACAACGCACATAATGGTTATGAGAGATTTATGACATGAACAATGCTATAAACTATAGTTTAAAGAAGACGACAAAGGCTAAGATTGGTTTGGTAATACAAGTCTAGATGTGACCATGAGCACAACCCAACTATTGCTATCGTGTAGATACCAAAGAGAAGCAAACATAGTCTAAATCATGGTTATTGTAGTGAAAGTAAATTTGGACCATACAGCTTGAAGGGTACAATTGCATCATATGTGATATTTTAGTGTTTAGTTTGGATGTGTTGATGAATATGATACAAGTGAGATTAATGAATAATTTTTTTTTTTTAAATATGGCTCGATGGCTTCCTATAGGATTTTCTTAATGATCTTAGCTCCTTCCTGCATGACAAGTAGTACACCTTGATAATGACTACAGCATTTATCTAAACATTTAGGTTCTTCCAAGAATATAAGCTTCTAAACCTTAATGATGAGAAATTATTACGTGCATCAGTTACACGTTCGCATCAATTACACGTCCGAAAGACACTCTGAACCGTCATTTGAACGTGTTGTCAGCCGCACGTGATAATTTTCCCTTGATGATAGTCTAAATCATATTTTAAAGATATGAACCTCTTTGGCCTTCAAATCTCACATTGATGATATAGATATTTTCTGTAAAAAACATTTGGCACCATAATTGGATGCTTTTTACAATATATATATCATTAGGTTTTCTAATTTCATAATTAAGAATAAAACAACAGAAATAATGAAGAAATTTGAAATAAAGCATATTATTTACATGCATAATCCTATAAATAAAATTCTAAAAACTCTTACTAATGACAATATATCAAAATCTAAGAGTTAATAATAAGGAAAATCTCACGGGCTATAGGGAATATATAATTACAATAATTTGCATGTTTTCCATTTTCCAGAAAAGACCATCACAATTTCAATATTTTCATTTTTTTCATCTATTAAACTACATGTACTATTGGTATAAAAAGGATGAACCTAAGCTAGTTTTTACTTACTCCCGGCTTTGGAGTAGGTATCACGAAGAGTAACGACNATGTAAATAAAAAGTACTGTGGAATGTATGCAAATGTTCCTTACATTTATAACATGTTGGTATCATAAAATTATGTATGAAAAGGTGTATTTCTCTTTTAAAAGGTAGAGATGGTATTTTTCATGTAATGTTCAAAATTTGAGTGATACAAGTAAATATGCAAGTTTAGGTGTTAGATATGTAAATACATAAGAATTGTGTGGTATAAATGTAAATTCCCCAAAAATTTTATAATAAAAACATTAGAATGCTCACCTCAGAAAGGAATAACTTATCAAATATCCTTACTTCCACTTTGAGTGGTTCAACTTCCGGATTAGGCTGAGCTACCCAATGAAGAACACCCTGAAAAAAATTAATAATAATAAAGATGAAATTAGTGAACTTTTATCTAAAAATCATCCTCTTCCTAAAAAAACTCAAAAAAAATAAGTAAAATCTCAACCTTTGGTTTAGTTTTCTTAAGTGGATCATACTCAGCTCTGATCTCCACAATAGAATCAGAATCTTTACCATATATTACTTCTGTGCATTTTATGGGGAAAGCATATCTGCTCATTTTCAAGGAAAATAATAATGGTTAAGATTTCTATCACTTTTATTAGGATAATACATAAAAATTTCATATAACTTGCCTTAACAAAACAGTTTTTCCAGGAGCGAACCCATAGTAATCTTTTGAGTCCTTGAGACGAAAATCCGTTCTTTCGATGTAAACTACGTTCGTGAAAGGAACCTATGGAGATTTAAATAAATTAATATAAATATCAAATCATGCAATTCATTGGTGCTTGCTTTCTTGAGGCAATTAAAGCTAAATATGGAGGGAAACAAAAAAGACTACAACCTTACTGAATTATAAAACTAATACAAGCATAAATGCGTCCATATGGCTATGTATAATCGGGAAAATAGAAAACTAAGAAAAATATATAAATAAAAAATAACCATAACAGTGAGAAAAAATTAAATAATGCATAATGTAGATTTTTAGAATTAATAATTCAGCCTACGTGATTTAGATATGCTGATTTTGAAAATATGACACTTAATATGACGCAATGGAGAAAAGGGATTTATGTAACTGACCCCACTAAGTGGGATAAAGGCTTGTAGTAGTAGTTGTTGTTGATTTAGATACGAGTAGTGTTCGGGTCTGACCCGAAATCAACCCATTCTGAAACTTGAATGCTATATTAATGTAAGACATCCTAAAGTTTCACTAATGTAAACTAATATAAGATAAAATATAAAAACACTAAAAAAAAGGCAGTTCATAGGGCACAAACACTAAACTTTAGTTAAAAAAATTAAGAGACTTTCTAAAAACAACAAACACATTCATATAACTCAAAACAATAATAAAATGTCTCCAAAATATGAATTTACATTTAAAAAAAAAAGAAAAACTAAAAGCCAAACATAACATTCTACAAGAATAAAGTTTCACACAATAAAAGTGAAATTGTGCGTGTATCACACCGGATAATACATCAACCATTCACAAACATCAATCACTAAACTATATACATTATTCTCTTTTTCTCCCTAGATATATATAAAAGTCGCTCAATCATAGATCCCAAATATGAATCCAATGGGACACAAGAAATGAGAGAATTTGAAATTTTATTAAACAATTGAATGAACATTACTTGCCTCAGAGGTTTATACATATATATATATATATATATATCTCACAAAAATTATCCCATGAATAGAAAGGTGGAGGAAGAAATAGAGCATATGTATTAAGCTAAGGAAACAGGATTGGACTGTTAAGAAAACAAGTTAGAAGATAGAGAGCTTTGGAAAGTACTACATCGTTGCTGAATTTTCGTTGTTATATAAGCATATATGTGCGCCTACATATAGAAAAAGGAAGAGAACAATAAAATAATAATATCCTCAATAATTAAGTAAAATAATAAAAGTAGAAGATACCAACTGCTATGAATAATTTTGGCATGTGATAAATTAGATATAATGTTACAACAATCAAAGGAAAAAACAAGAATCATTTGTGATTCAAATGAATGTTCAAAACCGAATCAAGCAACAAAATAGAAACAACTGTCCCAAATTTAGAACACTTTCCAAGGATGCAAATTTTAGTACACCAATACTTGATCAAATCCCAAGAAAGTAATATAATGTCGAAGTGTAAAAGAAAGGATTGTCTAAAAGATCACAATACAAAATGAAACTGAAAATTAAAAAGATTCACAATTGCCTTGGTTGCCGCAAATATGTGAGAAATGTGAAAACAAACTAAGGGGCTATTCGAGGTCACTATTTTCTTTTTAACTTTTTTTATCATTTGTTTATTTAGTTTATGTTTTTAGTTGAAATAAAACATATTTTGTATGTTACAGGAAGTTCAGTTACTTTAAAGAAACTCAAAACAGCTTTTAAATGTTTTGAGTATTTTTAAAAACAAGTTAATTCGTTTAAAAAAAAAAATAAAAACAAGCAAAAAAATGCACAAAAAAATATTTTTAAAATAAAAACAAACACAAAACAAAAAACAAAAAATAAAAATGATCTGAGAATGTGTATCAGCAATAGTTTAAATATGTAATTTTTGCACTATTGGAAACATTGCTAGAGGACCCAGGCAAAGCAGTAATAACCCTGAAAAAATTTTGAAGAAAAAGGAATGATGATAGATTTTACAGATCGACATAAAAATGACACTCTGAATAGCATGGAAAATTAGAAAACTAAGCCAGAGTATATCAAACGTATTTTTATGAAATTAATCGACATCTCGATTAATGAATGATTCCATGGAAGGTAAACATTGGGATGTGCTATGCACTAAAATTCATATAAAAATTGGAAACAAGTAAGAAACAAATTCAATATGATTTAAAACAAAAATATATTCTATTAAATATTCAAGCATTAGAAGTTCATTCAGGGCTAGCCTAAATAAGCAAGTACCTTGTAGAAGGAGGATGCATCATCTGAAGCAGCATCAGGCCACATCTTTGCATCAAGGCTCATTTGTGATTCAGAATCAAGATTTGTGATAACAATCTGAAGAGAAGGTCAAATAAGCTGAATAAAAAGTAATAATTTTCCCAAAAAAACAGAAAGAACAAAGGGGCATTTGCATACATACCACCCAGTTATTATGTATTTATAAATCAAACACCTGAGCTTTAATTTTTACAATTATACCACCTAAATCTTTCATATCACATCAAAAATACCAGTACTTTTAACTTTTAAAAAGTGAAATGCATCTTTTCATGCATAGGGAAGGTGCATGTATGTAAAAATTAAAACTTAGATATTATATATGTAAATACATAAGAATTGAGTGGTATGAGTGTAAATATTCCAAAATAAAACCCAATACCTTAAGAGGATTCAAGACTACCATTGCTCGTGGTGCAGTTCTGTTAAGCTCTTCTCTAATGTGATATTCGAGACGATCATGACGTATCATGCTATTGTCACTGTACAACAAGATTTAGCAACAATGTCAAAAAAAACCCTTGCAAAATAGATGTAAAAGAGTTAACCCTACAGCATACCCGATTGGCCTGCCATCTTCATCACTTTGTATTTGTCTCTAGGGAAACTTACATATGCAGCACGCAATTCCTAGTTATTTATATATCTCCACCTAAACTTTCATATTTACATAGAACTTTCATGCTTTAAACCTATGCATGGAAATGATGATAGTGCTATTTTTTATGTGATATTAAAGATTGAGTGATGTGTGTCTAAATATGAAAGTTAAGGTGTGAGATATGTAAATACATAAGAACTGTAAACTAAGTATGTAAATGTACCTTGTTTCTATGGTAAGAAATTGTACTTTCAAGTTTAAGAAATCAGTATCCATAAATGTAAGAATTGAAATTCCAATTGAACTGTTATGACTTATTGAGCAAAAATAGAATTAGATTACATACATAGCAAAGCTAGAAGATCTTTCAAAGCATGGTATAAAATTATTGAATCCGAAATTTTCCGATAGATCATACCCAAGGAATAGAACGTATTGACTGAGGGTGAAAAAGATAAAACCATAGAATTAGATTACATACATAGCAAAGCTAGAAGATCTTTCAAAGCATGGTATAAAATTATTGAATCCGAAATTTTCCGATAGATCATACCCAAGGAATAGAACGTATTGACTGAGGGTGAAAAAGATAAAAAAGAGAGATGGAGAGATAACAACAAGACTAGCCCAGTAGGGATGAAAATGGGGTGTTTCCGGGCTCCGCAACCCATTTTACACCATTAAATACTTCGGGTTACAAGAGAGGGAGAGAAGGAAGCCTGTAGACCTGAAGGCCTAGAGAAGGGTTTTTATACAAATACTGTCGTCACTATAATAAAGGATAGGAGGATCGTACATAGAAATTAAATTCTTACCCTTACTTGAGCGGGGGTTGCATAGGGAATTTTAGTCTTTTGGGAAGTTCGAGTTTGTCGCTTAATAGCCCTTCGATTGTTTGGTAGCCCTCACATCGGTTGTTTGGAGATGGTCGGTCATTGAAGGATGATGGTTGACTGGTCGGTCGGTCGGTCACTGGACGATGTTGGACGATTAGTCGATCGGTCACCTACGAGAGGATGGTGGTTTGTCGGCCATTAGAGAATGAAGGTCGGTTGGTCGATCGGCCATTGGAAGTTGGTGGTCGATCGGTCGGCCATTGGAAGTTGGTGGTCGGTCGGCCGACCAATTTAGGTTGGCGTTCGGTCGGCCGGCCATTTTAGCTTAGTGTTCGGTGGTCGATTGGTCGACCATAGGAGGAGGTGATCGGTCGGTCAACTATCGCTTCTGAGTTTTTCTGTCGATGATCCTTCCTTTGTCAAATTCTTCCCCTAATCGTCGAACAACTTCAAAATCGGCAGAGCACTTTTTTGTTATACATATTAAGTTTCCCAATTCTCTTGCTTTTTGGAGACAATAACTGCGATAAAAATATGAAAATTTTTAAGGGAAAAAATGTGATTACATGAACCAAAGATGATACTTCTTGTTTGGGCGTCTCTGCACTCTGTTCCGGCGTCTTATGTACTGCCTTCTTGGTTCTAAACTTTTTTTCCCTTCGAATAGACACTTTGGTCGGCCTTATTGATTGGCTGGTTCGGTCTGACTGGCGCTTTATCTGTCACTTAGATGATAGTTTTGTTTTATTTGTTTTTCGGATACTTTTCCAAGCATATTTTTCTTCTTGATCGGTTGTGGTTTTTTTTCTATCGGTGTTGCCGAATAACGTCGATTAAACGTTTGAATGTTGTCCTACGACTTTTCAAAAAATTCAAGGGATTGTATCGATCATATGACTTCTGTCATTATCGATTTTGTGAAAATATTGCCCTGTTCAAGTATTACACTTCCTATATTTCGTTAGCTCATCTAAGTTGTCACCTTCGAACGGGCCACACTTTTTCACTAGTCTTAGGCGGATCTTGTCGTTGCCTTCGCGGAGGTAACCGTCAAGACTCACGCCTGGGGTTATTGCGCCACCCTTCACAAAGTTTTGTCGCTGATGAGTAGGGATGAACCGCCAATGCTCAACCTGCCTTGCGTTTAGAAGTGATGGGCCATTTTTATAATGCTTGGGTGTTGTGGGTCGGCTTTTATTCCAATCAGGCGGCTTGTTACATTGTCATACTTTGATTTTTTAAAATTTTAATTAAGATTTTTTTTGTATAATTAGGATCAATCGGACTTACCAGTCGTTGTTAGTTTTTATCACTTGAATCAACTCTTGTTCATTGGCTCGGTAGGAGTTCCCAGAGTCTCATCGGATCCAAGTGATTTCTTCACATGAACATCCCAAGTTTTCCAAGTGTTCAACGGGCTTAAGTGAACTATTTTTGGACTCGTTAGCGTCCCTGAGTATTACTGGTTGAAACTTGATGGCTCTCGGCTTGCCCATTTTGCGATCCATCAGACATGGGAGATCTTTGTGTTCCTTCAGAGTGTCATTCACCATGTCCCCTTAGGTTTGTTGTTGTGCGAATCCATCGTGCATGAAATGTTTTTGTTTAGGCTTTTCTTCCCTTTGGTGTGCTCCTCTTCTTGTTGATGGCATGATCTGCGCTCACCGCACTTTTCAGAATGTTGAATTTGAAATTGTCTGGTAGATCACACCCAAGGAAAAGAGAATCTAGACCGAGGGAGAAAAAGAAAGAGAGATGGAGAGTGAACAGCAAGACTTGCCTTATAGGGGCGAAAATGGGTGTTCTCGGGCTCTGCGACCCATTTTATATCATTAAATACGTTGGGTTACAAGAGGGGGAGAAGGGAGCCTGAAGACGTAGAGGTCCAAACAACCTAAACTGCCCCAAAAAGCAACCCCCCCCCCCCAAACCCTAACATGAATTTTTTTTTTTGTGCTTTTTTNTCTCTGTGTATGTTTGGTTTACACTTGAAAATATTCATGGTGGCTACGGTTTTGGAATGATTAATGAAGAAGCTACAGTTATATTAGATTTTGCTTTAACGTGTGATTTTGTTATTGCTAATAATTTATTCAAAAAAAGATATGAGCATATTATTACTTATAAGAATGTATTAAATAAAATACAAATTGATTATTTTCTTATGAGAAGAAGAGATTGTCAAGAATTAAAGTTATATGGGCATTCCAAGTGACAATTTAGATCCTCAACATCAATTATTAGTTCTAGATTTTAAGATGAAGAGCTGTGAAACAAAAATAAAATACTATGAACCATTGTCATATAATTAGATTGAGACACTGAGAAAAATATATGTGAGATTAAGTAACAAAGATTATTAAACAAGTTATAATCTAACAAGGGTGGGTGAGTTGTTTTGATAAACTTTTCAATAAAGTTTTTGAACATATGATTAATTTTAGTAATCTTAATATTGTTAATAATAATAATAAATATTTCGTTTTTATTGTTGCATTAGTAAAAAAAAAGTTGAGGAAGATTTAAAGAAAATCAATAGTGGAAAGTCTATAGGACCGGATGATATTCCAATAGAAGTGTGGAAATATTTCAGAGATTTGAGAGTTTCTTGGTTTAATAAACTATATAACATTATTTTAAAAACTAAAAAGATGTCTAAGGAGTGGAGGAAGAGTATTTTGGTCCCTATTTTTAAGAATAAAGGGGATGCACAAAAGTGTACAAATTATAAAAAAATTAAGCTGATATGTCATACTTTAAAATTATAGGAAAGAGTAATTGAACATAGGTTAAGATGTATTATAAAGATTTCTCATACTCAGTTTGGATTTATGTCGGACTGGTCTACCATGAAAGCTATACATTTATTGAGAGGTTTGATGGAGAGGTACAGAGAGAATAAGGAGAATGTACATATCATTTTTATTGATTTAGAAAAAGCTTACGATAAGGTTCAAAGAGATATCCTTTGGAGAGTTTTAGAGAAGAAAAGTGTTGAAATGACTTATATTCAAGTCATTAAAGAAATGTAAATAGAGTTGTTACTTGTGTTCAAACAGGAGGGTTGACAAAATATTTTCCTATGTAAGTTGGATTACATTAGGGATCGACTTTAAGCCAGTATCGTTTTGCTTCAGTATGGATGCTTTTACTGTACATTTACAGGAGGATATTACTTGGTGTATGCTTTTCGTTGTTGATATCCTTCTTGTGGATAAGACTAGAGAAAGAGCTAAGAAAAACTTGAATTATGGAGTTCTATCTTGGAGTCTAAAGGTCTTCATTTGAGTATAACTAAAACTGAATACATGGAATGTAGTTTTAGTAGTAGTATCTCTAGTGACAAAGTTGTAATTATGGGTGATCAAATTATTAAAAGATGTGAACGCTTTAGATATCTCGGGTCTATTTTTCAAAGTGATAGTGACATGATGGGGATTTTATTAGTAGAATTCAAGTTGGTTGGTTCAAGTGGAGAAATGCTTTGGGCCTCTTGTGTGATAGAAAAGCACACCGCTTGGACTGAAAGGAAAATTCTATAAGCTAGTGGTGAGACTTGTAATGTTCTATGGCACAAAATGTTGGCCTTTAAAAGAGAAGCATAAAATTAAGTTAAGTGTTGCCGAGATGAGAATGCTTAGGTAGATGACTGGCTTCAAATGAGAATACTTAGAGACAAAATACAAAATAAATATATCAGATAGTATTGGTGTCGCTCTTGTGGCTGAAAAAAATTAGAGTTGGTCACATTAAACATCAACCATCTGATGATCCGGTTAGGAGAGTAGATGTTTAAGATTCGACTTATGTTAAGAAAGAAACAGATAGATCAAGAAAGAGTTGGGCATATTGTATAAAAAAAGATCTTAATTTATTAGAATTAAATGAAAATAAGGCATTCAATAGGATGCAATGGAGAAAATAAATTCATGTAGTCAACCCAACTTAGTGGGATAAAGGCTTGTTGTTGTTGTTGTTGTTGTATGCTTTCCTCACACTAATTATCTTTCTCTTGTTATTTCATATTGACAATTAATCTTCTCAAAGCACATCAAACAAAAGAGTTGATCGCATTTATATTCATCAACATAATAACATTTAACCTTTCTTCTTTAAGCANTATAGTGCTGTTAGAAACTTAGAAAAGCTTTGGGAGTGCTGTTTGGGCTTTCAAATTGTCGTTTGGGAGCCGTTTGAAATACAAGGCTGCTGTCCATTGCTATTTAGGGGCTGTTAGGAGTGTTTGGAGGCCGTAGGAGTGCTGATTGGAAGCTTAGGATGATTGTTTGGTTGCTGTGGTTATTGCTTAGACCCATGAAGTTGATGTTCGAATTCATATAGAAGTTGTTTGAGTATTGTAGTTGCTCTTCGGGGTCATATAAGTGCTGTACTTAACTTACAATTGCTGGAGTTAATAATTTGGAGTGCCATAGGTGCTGAAGGAGTGCTGCGACGTGCTGAATTTGATAGTTTCTGTGCCATAGGTGCTGTAGGAGTGCTGCGAGGTGCTGAATTTGTTAGTTTTTGTGTCATAAGTGTTGATTGGAAGCTTAGATGGTTGTTTGGGTGATGTCCATTTTTATAGATGGCTGTTTGGGGGAGCTGTTAGCCGTTATAAATGTTGTCGGAGCTTAGAAACTGTTATAGAACGTTGCTTGGGTGTTGTAGTCGTCGTTTGGGGCTATGTAAATGTTGTTCGGTGATAATAAAACTGTTGCAAGCGCTGTGAGAGCTTTTGGGGTGTTGAGAGAATTATTTGGTATCATTTGGAGCATGGTTGTGTTGTTGGAGGCATCCATGAGCCAACTTTGACATAATTCTAACACCGCTTGGGCACCATTTTAGCACTGTTTTGGAACTGATTTTTAGAGTTTTGCCTACAGATTTGGAGTTGAGTTTGATAACTCTATTTATTGTTTTGGGACCGGATTTGGAGAATCTTATTTACTGTTTTGAGTTTCATTTGTTTATCACTTCAACGCTTTTAGGTCGATCCACTTATTGTTTTCCCCTTTACTTTACTGGTTTTAAAAGTGGGTCTACCTCATCTTTATTTTGTTTTACTTATTTTCAAATGGTTAAGTCATAAAAACGGGGATTGATGATTTATTTAATTGGAAGATATATAAAACCTTAAATCACCTTAAGCATAAGTTAAAGAGTAGGTTTCCTAGAGTTTTAGGAGTACACACCTTAGGTGAGAATCCATCCACCTAATCCTCAGTGTAGACCTCTTAGACTTTAGGTCTAGGTGATAGTCCTCCACTTAACCCTCAGTGTAGGCTTCCTAGACTTTAGGTGCACACCATGTGTGAGAGTTTATCCACCTAGCCCTCAGCACCTAGTCTTCAGTGTAGGCTTCCTAGACGTTAGGTACACACCCTAGGTGGGAGCCCATCCACCTAGTCCTCAGTGTAGGCTTCCTAGAGCTTAAGTACACACCCTAGGTGAGAGTCCATCCACCTAGCCCTCAGCACCTAGTCTTCAGTGTAGGCTTCCTAGACTTTAGGTACACACCCTAGGTGGGAGCCCATCCACCTAATCCTCAGCATAAACTTCCTACTTTTCAGAAGCACATCCTAGGTGAGAGCCCATTCACCTAATTCTCAGCATAACATCCCAAGGTCTTAGGAGTATACCCTAGGTAAGAGTTCATTCATCTAATCCTTAAATGCACAATGAAACTAGACAGTTGACCCTAATTCACAAATTGATCAAGACACTAGACACCAGGATGCACCGAGATGTGACCCGTGCTTCCTTAATTAAATCAACAGTGAAATCCTCATAATGACTCAACCTACAATAAAATCCAATGTATCGGGATTTGAGTTTGGATATTACACTCAAATTCTCCTGGCAATTGAGAAAATTTCTTAACGCCACATATGGATCATCGGACTAGGATAAGTCTAAGGTCTAGGTGGCGAGGGCGATGACGACATTGCTTATGTGTGCTTAAACGAGGGATACGAAATGAGATTATTTGAATAGTATCTCCTACCTCAAAGATCTTCTATAAGTGAGAGGAAAGGATCCATGATACTATTCGTCGATTCTTGGTGGGATCGTTGCCCCGACACTCTTAAGTTGTCAGTAGTTCTAGCACGATTAGAGTGACTAATCTGTGGACTGCACGATTTTACAAAAATATTTACAAAAATAAAAAATAAAAAAATCTCTTTTGCATGATAAAAATAACTCTGCATAAAAAAGACTTAAATAATAACTTTTGCATGAAAGTCTTTCTCTGAAAATTTATAAAGATTCACGTCTAGTCACTTGGATTGAGGTTAAGAACTACCTCCTGTAGATTGTCGAGTTGGTAA
>JXCR01028050.1:101602-142674 GCA_002079205.1 Phalaenopsis hybrid cultivar
CTATGGAGATTTAAATAAATTAGTATAAACATCAAATCATGCAATTCATTGGTGCTTGCTTTCTTGAGGCAATTAAAGTTAAATATGGAGGGAAACAAAAAAGACTACAACCTTACTGAATTATAAAACTAATACAAGCATAAATGCGTCCATATGGCTATGCATAATCGGGAAAATAGAAAAGCAAGAAAAATATATAAATAAAAAATAACCAAAACAGTGAGAAAAAATTAAATAATGAATAATATAGATTTTTAGAATTAATAATTCAGCCTACGTGATTTAGATATGCTGATTTTGAAAATATGACACTTAATAGGATGCAATGGAGAAAAGGGATTTATGTAACTGACCCCACTAAGTGGGATAAAGGCTTGTAGTTGTTGTTGCTGTTGATTTAGATACAAGTAGTGTTCGGGTCTGACCCGAAATCGACCCATTCTGAAACTTGAATGCTATATTAATGTAAGACATCCTAAAGTTTCACTAATGTAAACTAATATAAGATAAAATATAAAAACACTAAAAAAAATGGCAGTTCATAGGGCACAAACACTAAACTTTAGTTAAAAATAGAGACTTTTTAAAAACAACAAACACATTCATTACACTCAAAACAATAATAATAAAATGTCTCCAAAATATGAATTTACTTTAAAAAAAAAGAAAAACTAAAAGCCAAACATAACATTCTACAAGAATCAAGTTTCACACCACAAAAGTGAAATTGTGCGTGTATCACACCGGATAATACATCAACCATTCACAAACATCAATCACTAAACTATATACATTATTCTTTTTTTCTCCCTAGATATATATAAAAGTCGCTCAATCATAGATCCCAAATATGAATCCAATGGCACACAAGAAATGAGAGAATTTGAAATTTTATTAAACAATTGAATGAACATTACTTGCCTCAGATAACAAAAAACCCATAATAAAAATTAATCATAATCCATCCCATGAATAGAAAGGTGGAGGAAGAAATAGGGCATATGTATTAAGCTAAGGAAACAGGATTGGACTATTAAGAGAACAAGTTAGAAGATAGAGAGCTTTGGAAAGTACTACATCGGTGCTGAATTTTCATTGTGATATAAGCATATATGTGCGCCTACATATAGAAAAAGGAAGAGAACAATAAAATAATAATAACATTAAAAAAAGAATATCCTCAATAATTAAGTAAAATAATAAAAGTAGAAGATACCTACTACTATGAATAATTTTGGCATGTGATAAATTAGATATAATGTTACAACAATCAAAGGAAAAAACAAGAATCATTTGTGACTCAAATGAATGTTCAAAACCGAATCAAGCAACAAAATAGAAACAACTGCCCCAAATTTAGACCACTTTCCAAGGATACAAATTTTAGTACACTAACACTTGACCAAAACCCAAGAAAGTAATATAATGTCGAAGTGTAAACGAAAGGATTGTGTAAAAGATCACAATACAAAATGAAACTGAAAATTAAAAAGATTCACAATTGCCTTGGTTGCCGCAAATATGTGAGAAACGTGAAAACAAACTAAGGGGCCATTCGAGGTCACTATTTTCTTTTTAACTTTTTTTATCATTTGTTTATTTAGTTAGTTGAAATAAAACATATTTTGTATGTTACAGGAAGTTCAGTTATTTTAAAGAAACTCAAAACAGCTTTTAAATGTTTTGAGTATTTTTAAAAACAAGTTAATTCATTTAAAAAAAAATAAAAACAAGCAAAAAATGCACAAAAAATATTTTTAAAATAAAAGCAAACACAAAACAAAAAACAAAAAATAAAAATGATCTGAGAATGTGTATCAGCAATAGTTTAAATATGTAATTTTTGCACTATTGGAAACATTGCTAGAGGACCCAGGCAAAGCAGTAATAACCCAAATTTTGAAGAAAAAGGAATGATGATAGCATATTTTACAGATCGACATAAAAATGACACACTGAATAGCATGGAAAATTAGAAAACTAAGCCAGAGTATATCAAACGTATTCTTATGAAATTAATCGACATCTAGATTAATGAATGATTCCATGGAAGGTAAACATTGGGATGTGCTATGCATTAAAATTCATATAAAAATTGGAAACAAGTAAGAAACAAATTCAATATGATTTAAAACAAAAATATATTATATTAAATATTCAAGCATTAGAAGTTCATTCAGGGCTAGCCTAAATAAGCAAGTACCTTGTAGAAGGAGGATGCATCATCTGAAGCAGCATCAGGCCACATCTTTGCATCAAGGCTCATTTGTGATTCAGAATCAAGATTTGTGATAACAATCTGAAGAGAAGGTCAAATAAGCTGAATAAAAAGTAATAATTTTCCCAAAAAAACAGAAAGAACAAAGGGGCATTTGCATACATACCACCCAGTTATTATGTATTTATAAATCAAACACCTGAGCTTTAATTTTTACAATTATACCACCTAAATCTTTCATATCACATCAAAAATACCAGTACTTTTAACTTTTAAAAAGTGAAATGCATCTTTTCATGCATAGGGAAGGTGCATGTATGTAAAAATTAAAACTTAGATATTATATATGTAAATACATANGATGTGATATTAAAGATTTGAGTGATGTGTGTCTAAATATGAAAGTTGAGGTGTGAGATATGTAAATACATAACTGTAAACTATGTATGTAAATGTACCTTGTTTCTATGGTAAGAAATTGTACTTTCAAGTTCAAGAAATCAGTATCCATAAATGTAAGAATTGAAATTCCAATTGAACTGTTATGACTTATTGAGCAAAAATAGAATTAGATTACATACATAGCAAAGCTAGAAGATCTTTCAAAGCATGGTATAAAATTATTGAATCCGAAATTTTCCGACAGATCATACCCAAGGAATAGAACGTATTGACCGAGGGTTAAAAAGATAAAAAGAGAGGTGGAGGGAGAACAACAAGACTAGCCCAGTAGGGGTGAAAAGGAGGTGTTTCCGGGCTCCCCAACCCATTTTACAACATTAAATACTTCGGGTTACAAGAGAGGGAGAGAAGGAAGCTTGAAAACCTGAAGGCCTAGAGAGGGGGTTTTTATACAAATATTGTCATCACTATTATAAAGGATAGAAGGATCGTGCATAGAAATTAAATTCTTACCCTTGGTTGCATAGGGAATTTTAGTCTTTTGGAATGTTCGAGCTTGTCGCTTGATAGCCCTTCGATTGTTTGGTAGCCCTTGCATCGGTTGTTTGGAGAAGGTGGTCGGTCATTGGAGGATGATGGTCGACTGGTCGGTCGGTCGGTCACTGGACGATGTTGGTCGACCAGTCGATCGGTCGGCTACGAGAGGATGGTGGTTTGTCACCCACTAGAGAATGAAGGTCGGTCGGCCATTGGAAGTTGGTGGTCGATCGGTCGGCCATTGGAAGTTGTTGGTCGATCGGTCGGCCATTGGAAGTTGGTGGTCGGTCGGCCGACCACTTTAGGTTGGAGTTTGGTCGGCCGACCATTTTAGGTTGGCGGCTAGTGGCCGATTGGTCGACCATAGGAGGAGGTGATCGGTCGGTTAACTATCGCTTCTGAGTTTTCTGTTGATCATCCTTCCTTTATCCTATTCTTCCCCTAATCGTCGAACAACTTCAAAATCAACAGAGCACTTTTTTGTTATACATATTAAGTTTCTCAATTCTCTTATTTTTTGGAGACAATAACTGCGATAAAAATATGAGAATTTTTAAGGGAAAAAAATGTGATTACATGAAACAAAGATGATACTTCTTGTTTGGGCGTCTTTGCACTCTGTTCCGGCTTCTTATGTATTGCCTTCGTGGTTCTAAACTTTTTTTCCCTTCGAATAGACACTTTGGTCGGTCATGTGGCTGATCCGGTATGACTATCGCTTTATTTGTCAGTTAGACGACAATTTTGTTTTATTTGTTTTTGGGATACTTTTCCAAGCATATTTTTCTTCTTGATCGGTTGTGGTTTTTTTCTGTCACTGTTATAACGTCGATTAAATGTTTGAATGTTGTCCTATGACTTTTCAAAAAATTCAAGGGATTGTATCGATCAGATGACTTCTGTCATTATCAATTTTGTGAAAATATTGCCCTGTTCAAGTATTACACTTCCTATATTTCGTTAGCTCAGCTAAGTTGTCACCTTCGAACGGGCTGCACTTTTCACTAAAGTCTTAGGCGGATCTTGTCGTTGCCTTCGCGGAGGTAACCGTCGAGACTCACGCCTGGGGTTATTGCGCTACCCTTCGCAAAGCTTTCTCGCTCATGAGTAGGGATGAACCGCCAGTGCTCAACCTGCCTTGCGTTTAGAAGTGATGGGCCATTTTTAAAATGCTTGAGTGTTGTGGGTCGGCTTTTTTGCCAATCAGACAACTTGTTATATTGTCAGACTTTCATTTTTAGAATTTTAATTAATAATTTTTTTTTTGCATAATTATGATCAATCGGACTTACCAGTCGTTGTTGGTTTTTATCACTTGAATCAACTCTTGTTCATTGGCTCGGTAGGAGTTCCCAGAGTCTCATCGGATCCGAGTGATTTCTTCACATGAACATCCCAAGTTTTCCTAGTGTTCAACGGGATCAAGTGAACTATTTCTGGACTCGTTAGCGTCCCTGAGTATTACTGGCTGAAAGTTGATGGCTCTCGGCTTGCCCATTTTGCGATCCATCGGACATGGTAGATCTTTGTATTCCTTCAGAGTGTCATTCACCATGTCCCCTTAGGTTTGTTGTTGTGCGATACATCATGCATGAAATGTTTTTGTTTAGGCATTTCTTCCCCTTGGTGTGCTCCTCTTCCTGTTGATGGCATGATCCGCGTTCACCGCACCTTTCAGAATGTTGAATCTGAAATTATCCGATAGATCACACCCAAGGAAAAGAGCATCTAGACCGAGGGAGAATAAGAAAGAGAGATGGAGAGTGAACAACAAGATTAGCCTTATAGGGGCGAAAATGAGTTTTCTCGGACTCTGCGACCCATTTTATATCATTAAATATGTTGGGTTACAAGAGCAGGAGAAGGGAGCCTGAAGACGTAGAGGTCCAAAAAACCTAAACTGCCCCAAACACAGCCCCACCCCCGCTAACATGATTTTTTTTTTTTGTTTTTTTTTTCCCGTTAAATCTCTTCAAGGCCGACGGAGCACTTTTTTGCAATACAACATACGCACCACATACTTCTTATAAATTTAAATATCAAAAACCTAAACTTTCATATTTACAAGCGCAACATAATCTTCAACATCACAAAAAAAATACCACAAACACTTATTTTTTGAAGTGAAATATACTTTTCTCATATATAGGTTTATGACACCAAAATATTATAAGTTTAAATATCAAACTGTAGGCGTAAGATATGTAAATGCATAAGAATTATGGGATCATATGTAAATTTCCCTTATACAAATTATGTAAGGTTTACATCTTGTTTTAATGCCACAAAACTAAGGGTGATATCCAGTAAATATTATTTCTCAAAAAACAAAAACTGAAAATATGTAACAATAATTAAAATGTGTGATTTGTTCACGAAAAAATAATAATAAATTAAACCAAATGTTATTAATATCATCAAATTATGGGCATTCCAAAAGCCTATGAATAACCAANCTTTACATCTTGTTTTAATGCCACAAAACTGAGGGTGATATCCAGTAAATATTATTACTCAAAAAAAAAAAAACTGAAAATATGTAATAATAATTAAAATGTGTGATTTGTTCACGAAAAATTAATAATAAATTAAACCAAATGTTATTAATATCATCAAATTATGGGCATTCCAAAAGCCTATGAATAAACAAAACTATGTCGTAATCAAAAAGCAGATAAAATTGAAACGAAAAAATTGTAATAACCTTCTTGTAATTCCAATTCCACGAATAAAGGAATTTATAGCAGTCGAAGAAACTCCTCGCCGTCGCAACCCAGCTAGAGTCATTAGACGAGGATCGTCCCATCCATCGACCCACTTTTCCGTGACCAAACGATTCAACTGAGATTTGATTAACCGAGAAATAAGCATTCGAAGAAGCCTTCCAAACAAAATCAATAAAAAAAAATCAAAATTTATCGTGTAAATACCTTACGCTTAGACATCACTGTATTCGAAATGTTTAACCGCGAATATTCCCAGACATATGGTTGGTAGATATCCAATGCCATAAGTAACCAATAATACGAAGGACGACGAATCNTATTAACCGAGCAATAAGCATTCGAAGAAGCCTTCCAAACAAAAACAATAAAAAAAAATTCAAAATTTATCATGTAAATACCTTACGCTTAGACATCACTGTATTCGAAATGTTTAACCGTGAATATTCCCAGACATATGGTTGGTAGATATCCAATGCCATAAGTAACCAATAATACGAAGGACGACGAATCTCAAATTCAAGCGTGCAGAGCTTCATAGAACAAGCAGAAACTGTTAGACTGGAACAAGATAGGAGCATTTACATATGTAACACCAAATTCATATGTATTTACAGATCTAACACCTAAGTTTTGCTTTTTACATTTATACTGCCCAAAGATTTTATATCATGTCAATAATACCACCATTTTAACTCTCAAAAAGTGAAATACACATTTTCATACATAGGTAAGGTGGTATGTAAGTAAACAATTGAAATTTAGGTGTTAAATATTTAAAAACATAAGAACTGAGTGGTATATAAATCGTCCAGGGGCCATTTACATACATAAAACCCGATTTATACGTGTTTACATATCTAATACAAAAAATTTACTTTTCGTATTTATACCACCCAATCAAACAAAAAATAATACCATTTTAACTTTTAAAAAGTGAAATACACCTATTCATGCATAGGTTAGGTGGCACGTATGTAAAAATTGATGCTCAGCTGGTACATATGTAAATACATAGGAATTGAGTGGTATATATGTAAATCTTCCTATTATGTACGCATTCAGGCACAGAATGCTGCGCATTAGAACAGACTATGCAAGAACACTTACAGAATGTGTAATGNAGTAAAAACTTTTCCCCCGGTTATCTTCAGGTGCTTCTCCAACATTTCCTTTGGATTGTGAGCTCTCCATATTTCCCCGTTGCTAAAGAATATCTCCGTATGAACCTAAGATTTTTGCATAGGGTATATGTGTATGGCTTCTTCATGAATTGATTTCTCATCATAAATGCATGAAATTAAAAGCTGGATTTCTGCCATATAGAATATATGGTTGGAAACAAAAGAGAATTCCATAAAAAATAAAAGTGTCTTCACCAGCCGCAGTTTAAGAAAATGGGAAATTTACATTAGCATACAATTCTTATGTATTTACATATCTCACACCTTAACTTTTAGATTTAAATACATGACACTTTGGTGATTGAAACCCATGCATGAAAATGTGTATTTCACTTTTAAAAAGTGGAAATAGTATTATTTTTCGTGTGAGATTAAAGATTCGAGCAATATGTGTATAGATAGGAAAGTTTAGAAGTGAGATATGTAAATTCAGTGTTATTTACGTAACATGCTTGAAAATATTGTGTACATGAAGGTGTGGATTGGTGGAGGAAGCAGAAGCACGGCAGAAAGATTACATAATGCTGACAGAACAATCTATTATATATGAAAACATTCGACAAAAAACAAATTAATTGAGTTTGTTTTTCATCTTTAGCTGAATTCCTATACAAGTTACAAAAAAGGAGTTTGGGAAAGGTGGGGGCTTAAAGGTATTGAATTCCTAGATTACTAAAAAATTAGACTTTTCAAAAATGCTAGAAATTCGTGAACAGCTCGTGTTCAACTTGTTAGATAGTTCATGTTCAATTTAATCGTAAAGAAAGCGAGCAGAACACGAATAGTACATTTGAGCTCGACTTATAAAGAGCATAACACAAACAAACTTTTATTTGGTTGAGCTGGAATTAATTCAATTATTAAATAAATAATATTATTATAAAATTATTATATTGATTTTTTATAATATATTTTGAAAAAAAAAATTATTTTATTATTTTTTCAATCATTCGAGCTGAGCAAGAGTTGAAACAAAAAAAAATGAATCGAGCCAAACACGAATATGATATTCATGAGCTACTTCGAACATGAGTTCATTTCATACAAAAAAAAGTTTGAACGAGGCGAACATGAACAAGCATTGGTCTTGCTCAAATTCAGCTCATTTAAACCTCCATAAAAAATACAANAAAAAAAATTATTATGAAATAATAAGAAGCGGTACTTAGTCAGCAACAATAAGATTTTTCCATAATAACAGAAAAGATAAGTGTCAAAATAGTCCTCTGACTCTTTGCAGTAGATCATTTTAGCCCCAAAGTATCTGGATATGGTAAGTTAATCTCCGGACTCTTTTAATATGGCTCCAATTTAAAAAGGTTTGAGGACTAATTTTACATTTTTATAGAATATGGGACTAAAATGGCCCCATGTAAACAGTTGGACAATTTTGACATTACTCCAAAAAAAATGGCTAGCATAGTTAAAATAAACAAAAGGACTGCAGCTAAAACTTGTATTATGATTTTTAGTTTGCATAAATTGTTCTACTCGTTGAATTAACACGACTGAAACAACAAATTAAAATCATTTCAACAGAACTGGATTCTAAAGCTATTAGGCCGAGAAAGAGTATAAAGTAACAGATTGTTTGGCGCCTCAAGTTGGCATCATTTTAAGGCATTGTGTGTGACCATTGTTAACGTATTTAAAGTGTTGTTCAAGTTAGTAATGGAACAANCTAGGCCAAGAAAGAGTATCAAGTAACAGATTGTTTGGCGCCTCAAGTTGTCATCATTTTAAGGCATTGTGTGTGACCATTGTTAACGTATTTAAAGTGTTGTTCAAGTTAGTAATGAAACAAGTTTGAGTGCTTTTAAAATTTAAAGGCTAAATGAACCAAGCTTGAATATAATCCCAGTTTATTTACATTCACGAATAAGCTTGTTTATTACCAACAATTAATTTGTTAAATGTTTGATATTAAACTCAATAATAACATACATATTATTAATTTAAATTATAATAGAATTTATGAAGTTCTAAAGTAGAGCACAAGAATTATAATAGAACTACGATATACAATTAAAAACCCTATGTAAGAAATTAATAAGTACAGCATAATATTGATCAAATGATAAGATCAAAATGTAAGAATATGTGTAATGCTTACCGCAAATAACACGACCCATTTCTCTCTGCAGCTAAACCAAAGTTAATAAACATGGCCTGTAATAATGAAACAAAATAAGAGACATATACAATCTATCACAAAAGTACAACATAATATTGATATTTAATACAGCAATCTCTAATACCTTGGCATGGCCAATGTGAAGATATCCATTTGGTTCGGGAGGAAAACGGGTAAAAACTTTTCCCCCGGTTATCTTCAGGTGCTTCTCCAACATTTCCTTCGGATTGTGAGCTCTCCATATTTCCCCGTTGCTAAAGAATATCTCCGTATGAACCTAAGATTTTTGCATAGGGTATAAGTGTATAACTTCTTCATGAATTGATTTCTCATCATAAATGCACGAAATTAAAAGCTGGATTTCTGCCACATAGAATATATGGTTGGAAACAAAAGAGAATTCCATAAAAAATGAAAGTGTATTCACCAGCCGCAGTTTAAGAAAATGGGAAATTTACATTAGCATACAATTCTTTTGTATTTACATATCTCACACCTTAACTTTTAGATTTAAATACATGGCACTTTGGTGATTGAAACCCGTGCATGAAAATGTGTATTTCACTTTTAAAAAGTGGAAATAGTATTATTTTTCGTGTGAGATTAAAGATTTGAGCAATGTGTATAGATAGGAAAGTTTAGAAGTGAGATATGTAAATTCAGTGCTATTTACGTAAATATCCCTATAAAAATTCAGTAGCATGCTTGAAAATATTGTGTACATGAAGGTGTGGATTGGTGGAGGAAGTAGAAGCACGGCAGAAAGAATACATAATGCTGACAGAACAATCTATTATATATGAAAATATTCGACAAAAAACAAATTAATTGAGTTTGTTTTTCATCTTTAGCTGAATTCCTATACAAGTTACAAAAAAGGAGTTGGGAAAGGTGGGGGCTTAAAGGTATTGAATTCCTAGATTACTCAAAAATTAGACTTTTCAAAAATGCTAGAAATTCGTAAACAGCTCGTGTTCAAATTGCTAGATAGTTCATGTTCAATTTAATCGTAAAGAAAGCGAGTAGAACACGAATAGTATATTTGAGCTCGACTTATAAAAAGCATAACACAAACAAACTTTTATTCGGTTGAGCTGGAATTAATTCAATTATTAAATAAATAATATTATTTTAAAATTATTATATTGATTTTTTATAATGTATTTTGAAAAAAAGAATTATTTTATTATTTTTTCAATCATTTGAGTTGAGCAAGAGCTGAAACAAAAAAAAAATGAATCGAGCCAAACACGAGTATGATATTCATGAGCTACTTCGAACATGAGTTCATTTCATACAAAAAAAAGTTCGAACGAGGCGAACATGAACAAGCATTGGTCTTGCTCAAATTCAGCTCATTTAAACCTCCATAAAAAATACAACATAACTAATAATTTGCCTTGGAATTATGCTAAAGATTAATGTCCTCGAGAGATCAACCAAAGAAAAAAAAAGATAGACCTTTCAATGCACTAAATTGAAATTATACAAAAAAAAAGTCATCTACAGTTACAAAAGGATTATAAAGAANGTAGACCTTTCAATGCACTAAATTGAAATTAAACAAAAAAAAAAGTCATCTAAAGTTACAAAAGGATTATAAAGAAGATAATCATCAATACTCCAATTTCATGGCACACAAATTATGATCCTAAACCATAAAATCCCTTAAAAAATAAGATGCCATCATAAAAACTTCATAAAAATATCAATAATCAAAAGAATACAAACCACAAATCAATAAACAAGTATCTAAAGCAGTACCTTTGAGTTCTCCTCAGGTTGAGGAAATATCAAAAAAGGGTTTAACTCCTCTTCAGGCAGTGGGACAGCAGTACTAGCATTACCAGGTTGATCCTGTAAATAAAAAAATTGTTAACATAAAAACCAATAATTACAACATGGAAACCAACCAACAAACCTTTACAGGCTTTTCCTTCTTCTTTTTCAATGGCTTTATGTCATCATCTGCTGTCTTCTCGCCGAGTATCTCATTAAGTCTCGCATCAATTACTTCCTGTTACATAATTTGTGAAGATAAAAAAATTCTAAGAAACAGTAACGGCTACTAACATTATTAAAACATAAATAACCATTTACCTTAACAATCTTAGCATCAGCCCAAGGCTGTTTCTTCCTAACTTGTCCACATAGGTTGCCAACTGGNTATTTACCTTAACAATCTTAGCATCAGCCCAAGGCTGTTTCTTCCTAACTTGTCCACATAGGTTGCCAACTGGTGGAGCAAATGGATAAAATTAGCATAATTGGGGAATATTGGGCTAAACTGATTAGAAAATAAATTAAACTAAAAGTCTTGTGAAAGAAGCACAGAAACCACATATAAGGAAAATGGATATTTTTAATGCAAGAAAAGTGCCAAAATAATTCCCTAACTCTTTACAGATTATTTGTCCTATAGTTTATAAAAGTGTCAATTTAATCCTCAAACTTTATAAATATAGGGTGAAATCCCCAACTTAAATAGCATANGATTTACCTTGACAATCTTAGCATCACCCCAAGGCTGTTTCTTCCTAACTTGTCCACATAGGTTGCCAACTGGTGGAACAAATGGATAAAATTAGCATAATTGGGGAATATTGGGCTAAACTGCATAGAAAATAAATTAAACTAAAAGTCTTGTGAAAGAAGCACAGAAACCACATAAGGAAAATGGATATTTTTAATGCAAGAAAAGTGCCAAAATAGTCCCCTACCTCTTTACAGATTATTTTAGTTCTAGAGTTTATAAAAGTGTCAATTTAATCCTCAAACTATAAATATAGGGTGAAATCCCCAACTTAAATAGCATTGTAAACAGCCAGGGGACTATGTTGGCACTTTATTCGTTTCAATGGAATTCACACAGAAACATATAAATGGATGGAGGGCGAAAAAAATTTAAACGAAAAATTGCACCATTTAGCATCAGCGTGAACTTATGTTTCTATGTTGGGGCATTTACATACATATACCACCCAATTCCTATATATTTACATATCGAACACAAACTTTGCTTTTTTACATTTATGTCACAAATTTTTCATATCATTGCAAAAATACCACCATTTTAACTTTTAAAAGTACCATTTTAACTTTTAAAAGTGAAATACACCATTTCATGCATAGGTACAGTGGCATGTCTGTAAAAATTGAANAGCGAAAAAAATTTAAATGAAAAATTGCACCATTTAGCATCAGCGTGAACTTATGTTCTATGTTGGGGCATTTACATAAATATACCACCCAATTCCTATATATTTACATATCAACCACATAAACTTTGCTTTTTTACATTTATTTCACACAAATTTTTCATATCATTGCAAAAATACCACCATTTTAACTTTTAAAAGTGAAATACACCATTTCATGCATAGGTACAGTGGCATGTCTGTAAAAATTGAANTAAACTTTTCTTTTTTACAT
Source organism: Phalaenopsis hybrid cultivar (assembly GCA_002079205.1). Taxonomy (NCBI): domain Eukaryota; kingdom Viridiplantae; phylum Streptophyta; class Magnoliopsida; order Asparagales; family Orchidaceae; genus Phalaenopsis; species Phalaenopsis hybrid cultivar. Next base: position 114,233 of record JXCR01028050.1, read on the forward strand.
TTATGTCGCACAAATTTTTCATATCATTGCAAAAATACCACCACTTTAACTTTTAAAAGTGAAATTCACCATTTCATGCATAGGTACAGTGGCATGTCTGTAAAAATTGAAGTTTAGCTGTTAGAGATGTACATACATAGGAATTAAATGATATGTATGTAAATATTCCTTATGTTTTTCTATGATAGCATAAGTACTTATGCATGAATGTGTTCACACAACATTACTTAAGCATACACATATGGATTACAATATGGCACTATTCATCTCAAAAAATGGCGAGCACGTAATAGAAAAACATTAACCATTTATATGATAACGTTGGTCCAAGATAGCATCCATATTTTCGTCCAACACTGCATTAATTGCAGATTTAACTTCTTCCAAGGAAATCTCAACCCCTGCAAATCACAGAAATTTTCCTTACTATTCACGTGAATTGTAATTTAATAATATGACATATATTAAATAAAAAATCAAGCCAATCACTCGCATCAGATAAAAAATGTACACGGGTCAAAAAAAAACTTTTGTAATTGAAAATTTTAAAAACAGTATGCAAAATGCTGTGATACTACAAAAAATAAATTATAATGTTTCATTGTAGCATAAACGGAGCATCAAACTATAACTTTAGGAATTACAACGTCCATGAAAACCACTAAACAGCTTGGTAAATATCAAGAAAGCAGTATTTAAGAAAAAATTTGCCTCAGAAGTACTCCCAGTTGCAAGTAGTAAACTGAAATTGTAGCAATTAAAGGGCAGAAATTCTGGGAATTGCTGGTTTAAATAAGCAAGGTGCCTTAATGAGGAGAGGAAGTCAATTGCATAATATCTTAAAAAAAATAAAATTAAATGTTCACAATAACACGTTGAAGGAAACAGACATATGCTACATTGGCCCAACAGATTCTGATCCCAAATTTTAAAAAACCTGTCCGAGAAAGACAAATATACAAAAATCTGATCCCAAATTTTAAAAAGTAAATAAAAATGAAAAAGTGATGGTAGAGCTTATGTCTTTATATTCAAGCCTATAGTTCATCTGCCAACATGAAAGTTTGAGTTTGGTTCATATTCATTTCATATGATGATAATAGTCATTATCATGCAGACTAACGAGCAGTATTATCGTGCTATTTAATTTTATATCCAAATGACATTTACTGAGAAAAGTAAAATTATTGTTATCAAGGTATTTAATTTCTAACCAAATGAAACTTGTCGAAAAAATTAAACTAATGTGTAATATAATTAATCTATTTATTTTCTAATCAAATGAGTTTTATCGAGCATATAAATGAATTATTTTTTGAATTTATAAAAATAAACGAGCTTTAAAATAAACGATCTACTATATAATAACTAAAATAAGCATATAAATACATAAAATAAAAGACAACCTAACAAATAATTTTTTATCATGTTTTATGTACTATGACTTAAAAATTTAATTTAATTTAATATAAATTGAACTTTAATTGATTTTGTTCACAAGCTTTAAAGTAAACTTTAATCAATCTTGTTTTATAAAAGATAAGTCCTTTATTAAGGAAACTATCAATAAAATAACTATTATTCATAAATAATCTAAGAAAGACACGTGATGGTCAGTTCTAATAAATCGACTAACAAAAACACAACACACCTTCATACTAAATCAGAACGGGCTAATAATTAGAAAAAAAAAAGTTCTTTCCTAAAAACCAAAGTAAAAAAAAAAAAATCAATGGAAACTGGACACTATGAGTCAACCACAGATAAGAAGGTCGTTATATACTCAAAAATAGAATCATAGACATTAACAAGACAAAAGATACCAAACTATCATAATATATAATGCTAAAAGGCGTCACAATAATCTTCAACGTTTTATAAAAGAATAAACATGTAAAATATAACTTGTAAATTCAGAGTAAATCAACTTGCAACAAACTAAACAATTACTTCGTGTTACTCAAAACTATATAGGTGCCTCCTAAAGAATGAAAGCCAAATCTACTCAAGCTTTAAAAAAAAAACGAAACGCCAGGAATCTGAGGGGGAAATAAAAAAAGGAATGCTTATATGCATACCACTTAATTCTTGTATATTTACATATCTAAAATTTAAACTTCAATTTTTACATATATATACCACCTTACATGTGCATGAAAATGTGTATTTCATATTTTAAGAGTTAAAATGATGACATTTTTTATGTGATATGAAAGATTTGGGTGGTATAAATGCAAAAAAACAAAGTTAGATGATAAATATGCAAATACATAGGAATTGAGTGGTACCTACATAAATGCCCCCCATCCAAAAAAAAGAAGAAATCTAATTCAAGCAAAGTTAAGTTCAATATAAGCCGAAGCCTAATACCAAAACTAATTTGGTGCATGCCTAATAACAAATATGGAAGTTAATCCAACACGCGTGATAAGCACCATGAAAATGAATCTTAATGCTCATATTTGTATCAGATCACATACCTACACCGCAGGCTTCTTCAAAGTCTTTCAATTGATAATTATCAGGCCCAACATTCACAAGAAATGTAAAGGCTGCATCTAGTTGGGCAGAGGATTTTATCTGCAAAAAATTTTGAAAATATATAAAAAATTGAACACTTGAATGCCCTCTAAAAACCATTTTAACTCGCTTAACATTTTTCCATGATGATCACCATTGAATGTTCTCATATACTAAGTGCTTGTTTGGGATGATCACTCTTTTATTTTTGCTCTTTGCTTTTATTTCAAAAACAAGTTTGTTCAGTACATTTTTTTTGCATGTTTTTTTTTTCAAAAAAATATATTTTGAAAAATACCCAAAACATCTAAAAATTATTTTTTTTAGTATTTTTAAAACAAATATAACAAACCAAATAGGTTTATTTCAAGTAAAAACACAAAATAAACAAAAAATGAAAGTGATCCCAAACAGTCCTAAGACACCGTTTGGGATCACCTTTGCTTTCTAATTTTTAGTTATAGTTTTATTTTATTTTGTTTTGTGTTTTAGTTAAGAAACAAAAAACATGTTTGGCATGTTCGAATAAGATATAGTTCTTTCTAAAAACACTCAAAAACATAANTTTGAAAATAAACGATCTACTAAATCAATAACTAAAATAAGCATATAAATACATAAAATAAAAGACAACCTAACAAATAATTTTTTATAATGTTTTATGTACTATGACTTAAAAATTTAATTTAATTTAATATAGATTGAACTTTAATTGATTTTGTTCACAAGCTTTAAAATATAAAAGATAAGTCCTTTATTAAGGAAACTATCAATAAAATAACTATTATTCATAAATAATCTAAGAAAGACACGTGATGGTCAGTTCTAATAAATCAACTAACAAAAACACAACACATCTCATACTAAATCAGAACGGGCTAATAATTAGAAAAAAAAAAGTTCTTTCCCAAAAACCAAAGTAAAAAAAAATCAATGGAAACTGGACATTATGAGTCAACCACAGATAAGAAGGTCGTTATATACTCAAAAATAGAATCATAGACATTAACAAGACAAAAGATACCAAACTATCATAATATATAATGCTAAAAGGCGTCACAATAATCTTCAACGTTTTATAAAAGAATAAACATGTAAAATATAACTTGTAAATTCAGAGTAAATCAACTTGCAACAAACTAAACAATTACTTCGTGTTACTCGAGACTACATACGTGCCTCCTAAAGAATGAAAGCCAAATTTACTCAAGCTTTAAAAAAAACGAAACGCCAGGAATCTGAGGGGGTAATAAAAAAAGGAATGCTTATATACATACCACTTAATTCTTGTATATTTACATATCTAAAATTTAAACTTCAATTTTTACATATATATACCACCTTACATGTGCATGAAAATGTGTATTTCATATTTTAAGAGTTAAAATGATGACATTTTTCATGTGATATGAAAGATTTGGGTGGTATAAATGCAAAAAAGCAAAGTTAGATGTTAAATATGCAAATACAGAGGAATTGAGTGGTACGTACATAAATGCCCCCCATCCAAAAAAAAGAAGAGATCTAATTCAAGCAAAGTTAAGTTCAATATAAGCCAAAGCCTAATACCAAAACTAATTTGGTGCATGCCTAATAACAAATATGGAAGTTAATCCAACACGCGTGATAAGCACCATGAAAATGAATCTTAATGCTCATATTTGTATCAGATCACATACCTACACCGCAGGCTTCTTCAAAGTCTTTCAATTGATAATTATCAGGCCCAACATTTACAAGAAATGTAAAGGCTGCATCTAGTTGGGCAGAGGATTTTATCTGCAAAAAAAATTGAAAATATATCAAAAATTGAACACTCGAATGCCCTCTAAAAACCATTTTAACTCGCTTAACATTTTTCCATGATGATCACCATTGAATGTTCTCATATACTAAGTGCTTGTTTGGGATCACTCTTTTTTTTTTCGCTTTTTGCTTTTATTTCAAAAACAAGTTTGTTTAGTACATTTTTTTTGCATGTTTTTTTTTTCAAAAAAATATGTTTTCAAAAATACCCAAAACATCTAAAAATCATTTTTTTTAGTATTTTAAAACAAATACAACAAACCAAATACGTTTATTTAAAGTAAAAACACAAAATAAACAAAAACTGAAAGTGATCCCAAACAGTCCTAAGACACTGTTTGGGATCACTTTGCTTTCTAATTTTTTGTTATAGTTTTATTTTATTTTTTTTTGTATTTTATTTAAGAAACAAAAAACATGTTTGGCATGTTCGAATAAGATATAGTTCTTTCTAAAAACACTCAAAAACATAACAGTTATTTTAGGTGCCATCTTTAAAATAAATTAATTAAAACACACAAAAAATGCACTAAACAAACAAACTTTTAAAACAAATGGAAAAAATAAAAAAATGGTTCCAAACATGCCCTAACTATTACAAAAGATTACATAAGATACTATTTATTTTANTAAGAGTAAAGTGCCAAAATAGTCCCCTAACTATTTACATAGGATCATTCTAGCCCCACAATTTACAAAAGTGCTAAAACGCTCCCCAAACTATTTTAATATGGGCTGAAATGGTTCCTAGGGAGGATTATTTTAGCTCCTAATAAAACATTATGAGGACTAAATTGACTTATTAATAGACTCAGGGACTAAAATGAACCTCTACGAAGAGTTTGGTTACCATTTTAACACTTTTCTCTAAGAGAGATGTAAATAAGCAAATCTCTCCACTAACAAAAACTGAAGAAAATGTGAAAACAAAAGCCATTTACTTCAAAATAATAATAATAATAAATGAACTTGTTTTCCAAGAAACTTGTTGGTTGTTGGTGAAAATTGAATAGGGGAGTTACAAGAGAAAAAAATAGAGAAGAAGAAGAAGAAAAAGAAATGGAGATAGAAGGATAAAAGAATGGGAAGAAGAAAAAAAAGAAATGGAGATAGAAGGATAAAAGAATGCGAAGAAGAAAAGAAAGAAGAGAGAGATAGAGAGGAAGGAAACAATAGAGAGATGTAGAGATTGACATTCAAGCAAAATGACGATACTGGAATCCCTAATATATGCCCATAACTTAAAATGTCTACACAAAAGCAATACAATTTATATGGAGAGAAATAAAATAAAGTGTCATTGCATATTATGAAGTAATTAAAACAAGTTGAAATTAAATGGAATATGTTTATAAGATCAAATTGAAAAGCATTTTATGATAATGATTTCCCTGCATCAATCACTCAAGCCAAAAAAAAAAATCAGAGCATTTACATACATACCATATAATTCCAATATATTTACATATCCAACACTTAAACTTTACTTTTTAAATTTATACCTTCATAACGTTTCATATCATATCAACAGTACCACTATTTTAACTTTTAAAAAGTATACAAATGGCATTATTTGAACATTTCAAAGTCACGGGATAAACAATATGTACCAAAATATTTTTTTTTAATTCATTTGAGATTTTTCATAAATTTTAGTGTTAATTGTAAAAATTATCAAATGAACCCCAAAATTAATATAAATATTTGGAAATGCATTTTGAATTGATTGAAGTTACTTGGTGAATTAGCTAACCCATATTGATCATGGATTGACCCATTTCCTTAATTTTTTAAAATTCAATAAATTAAGAAAATTAAAAGTTGACCTTTGACTTTAACATACACTTTGAGTTTGACTTTTCAACATCTCTATTTTCAAAACATCAAACTTCAATCTCAAACATCAACCTTCAAGTTTAAGAATTACTAGGCAACTAGGGCTGTCAAAACGGCTCGTTGTTCGCGAACAGCTCGTTAAGAAACTCGTGTTCGACGATCAAAAATTTGTTTGTTCTTGTTGGGCTCATTTTAGCTCGAATATATATATATATATATATATATACATACATACATACATACATACATACATACATATATACATGTATACAAAAATTATTAAATTAGATTCAAATGATGTTTTAATATAAACAATAATTTTTAAATCTTGCCCCAACCCTTAACATCTTATGACTATGTGATTACGATTGTCAAAAGACTATTTGTTCGTGAACCGCTCGTGTTCGGCTAGCTAACCAAACGAGTCGAACACGAACACACTTTTTGTGTTCGGCTCTTTTACACCCCCTATAGGCAACTTGAATGTTTGGGCATTTCAAATATTTCATATTTCATAAATTTCTTATATTTTTTTAAAATTATTTTAATGAATTTAAATATTTAAAAATCAAATTTCATTTAATTTGATTTAATTTGCTCGCAACAAAGTTTAGTCTAAAATATTATGCACATGTTTGTGTAATGTCCTGGTCAGACTAGGTTAAATAAGTTCAATCTAGGTTAACCAATCTTTCAATATAATGTGCTTATTGGCCACGTGCATTTGACATCCTACACATGCATTTAAACATAAGTTTAAGATTAAAGAAACGTTGCACTAAACCTTAGCCTCTCTGCTTAATTTCGATCGAAACTTATGACTTGTAATAGATCTTGATTGACATGAATCAAACCCTACACTACACTCTNATGCATTTGACATCCTACACGTGCATTTAAACATAAGTCTAAGATTAAAGAGACGTTGCACTACACCTTAGCCTCTCTGCATAATTTCGATCGAAACTTATGACTTGTAATAGATCTTGATTAACATGAATCAAACCCTACACTACACTCTCTGAAGGGATTGGTAAGCTAACCAACATTGGTGGGTTAGCCAATCGAAGCTTATAAATCTTAGGACAAGCTATAGATAGTTGACCCTATATCCTTCTAGCTCCAACTGACTTCGTATGTACCATGATAGAGACTTTTCTAGAGATCAATCTTATCTATGTTATTGCACCACCTGCATCATCAGCATAAATTCACTCTAAATTACAACATGAAATAAAATTTATTCAATAGCCTAACCAAGCTCTTCTGGATAGACTCCAATTTGAATTAGTCCTTCCCTATTGATTGAGTCTAACCTTAGAGTCGTCCCCTTTTGACTGTACTANTTCTAGCTCCAACTGACTTCGTATGTACCATGATAAAGACTTTTCTAGAGAACAATCTTATCTATGTTATTGCACCACCTGCATCATCAGCATAAATTCACTCTAAGTTACAACATCAAATAAAATTTATTTAATAGCCTAACCAAGCTCTTTTGGATGGACTCCAATTTGAATTAGTCCTTCCCTATTGATTGAGTCTAACCTTAGAGTCGTCCCCTTTTGACTGTACTATCTACTATCCTAATCATGCCCCTTTGACCATGACACCTCTTAGATTTGGCCATTCCTTTTAAACCGAGAGTACTCCCAACATCTTCATGCTTTCTTGTCATTACTATCATGATCTAGCCAAACTCTTTTGGCTATAGGACTTTATCTATTTTGGTCATACATCCTTTGGCCAAACCATTCTCTAATTTGAACATGCTCATTTGATTAGACTTTTCCTTGTTTTAGCCGAGCTTTTTTGGATAAGTCATATTCCTAGGAAGGTCATACAATTTTGACCTTAATATTCTTAACTTGGTGCTTTTGCTAATCTAGTGCTTTTTTGGATAAGTTATATTCCTAGGAAAGTCATACAGTTTTGACCTTACCATTCTTAGTGCTTTTTTGGATAAGTATTATTCCTAGGAAGGTCATATACTTTTGACCTTACTATTCTTAACTTGGTTCTTTTGCTAATATAGCGTTTTTAGGAATTAGTCATATACAATAACAATCCGTTATCTTTTTGAATGTTCAAAACATAAAATTTTCAGATGTTGAAGGCCCATAGACACATACAAATGCTTAAAATATTAAGCTTGGTGATTAATGGTACCAGTNTAGTATTATTCCTAGGAAGGTCATATACTTTTGACCTTACTATTCTTAACTTAGTGCTTTTGCTAATATAGCGTTTTTAGGAATTAGTCATATACAATAACAATTCGTTATCCTTTTGAATGTTCAAAACATGAAATTTTCAGATGTTGAAGGCCCATAGACACATACAAATGCTTAAAATATTAAGCTTCGTGATTAATGGTACCAGTTATCTCTCCTTTTATTGTTGCATTTGCATGCACATGAAAATAGTCAATGCATATTAAATAGGTAAGCCAACCCCTTTAGTTTTAGAATATGGACTGTGACTATGACAGGTTAGTTATCATTATTGGGTAACAGTTTATTTAATAGTGAGAATCATCCTAGCAAAATGTGACCTTCTATTGTTGTTCAAGCATTAAAAATAACCTAGGTCATGTCAACTTAATTAATTTTAAAAATTAATTCAACTATTATAGGCCAACTATAAAGCAAACAATTTTAAAATCTTTTAGATCCTATTTTATAAAAATTATATAAATATTTATTTATTATCAAGCCTAATTCAACCTCATCAAAATCTCTTTTCAAAATTAAGTTTAAAAATCCAATATTATGGTTGCAAAGCTTAGTTTAATTGGATTCTTTGAGGCAAGTTAGTTTGGTAGCCCACTATAGTCATATAAGTAAGCTTGTACAACACTGAGATTTTTGCACACACTAGTGTTGTGATACGTCAATAATACTTTAGCCGTTTAGCAATCAGACTGAGCTATAGGGTATGTTTGGGGCAGCTGTAAATTATCCAGCTTATTCAGATAAATAGTTTATCCTGATAAGCTGCTGATCAACAGCTGATCTGGATAAGTCGTATAGTTGTTTGGTTTGAGCATTTAGAAAGCAGTTGATTTGCAGTTGTTTGTGGATAAATGACCATTCAACCCCNCAATTTAGTTGTTTAGCAATAGACTGAGCTATAGGGTATGTTTGGGGCAGCTGTAGATTATCCAGCTTATTCAGATAAATAGTTTATCCTGATAAGCTGCCGATCAACAGCTGATCTGGATAAGTCGTCTAGTTGTTTGGTTTGAGCATTTAGAAAGCAGTTGATTTGCAGTTGTTTGTGGATAAATGACCATTCAACCCCTGAACTAAATAAGTTGTTAAGCCGTTTGGTTCTTGTGGTTTGAAAGCAACTGATTTCATATATGGAGAGGGAGAACCTCTCCATATATAAGAAAAAAAATTCTTAATTCTTATCAGAGTGGCTAAGAATATCATTTCTTGCAATTATAGGAGATACAAAACAAAAATCAGAACTCAAGAAAATCTCATTTTGCAAGATAAATAATACTATCAGTAGTTTAGCAATTATCATTATCATTCTGTCAAAATTTACAATGAGTTATTCATTTTAAGAGTTCATTGTGTATAAGAAAAAGGAGAAACAAAAGCTCAGATCCTTCTTTGAACCCTCAAACCCAAAAGCTATCCAAGCTGCTCTCTCGCCTTTACATACATATGGGACGTTTACATACATTCCACACAATTCTATGGATGGATTGATGCATATATAGAGAGGCAGAGAGAAAGATTGACATGCATAGCACTCAATTCATATGTATTTACACATCTAACACCTAATATTCAATCTATTTTTCATTAAAAAAATGAAATATTAGTATTTTTTGGATGTGAAAAATTCATCTAGTAAAGCAACGGGGTTTAGCACCAAAAACATAATGAGACAACCTCACACGCTCCAGCTTCTTTAATTATGATTTAGCACCAAAAACATATTTAGAGCTAGCTGGGGAAGCAAAAAACAAATTGCCGCATCCAACATGCCTTACACGCTGGTAGCAGCAGCTTCCTTCGGCTTTCCTTCCTACGACACTGATCGGATGGCAGTGAGGGCTTCGCTTTCCTTCTTGCTTTTATAATTTCAGCCCAAACATCATTCTACCTATATTTTGTTATATATATAGTTCACAAGTCGCCTGCTTTTTGTCTTCACTGATTAGACTGATTTGTCTCAAAATCAATCAAATGAAATGGGCTACCAAAGAAAATGGAATGGACTCCCAGAGATTTGATAAAAGATTTTCCAAGTTGAAATTTGTTCTTGGTGTACCTCTTAAATGAGACATAGAATTGAGCATATTAGCAATCAAACCCCCATCTAATTCACATTCATAGCATAGTCAGTCATATGCATTAAATTAAGTCACTCAATTAATGACAAATAAACTACTTGTTCCTTATGATCGAGCTTTTAGTTTTAGGCATAGTTTAAATTAATGGGTCTAGACGTTTGTCTACCATGTTGAGTAGCGGTTGTTCTAATCCACTAGATTATAAGCCGAATAATTAACTTAATCCACAATAGATTAAAAGCCCAACTAATTAGCTCTAACAACATACAATTGGGTTAACTTATATCCCTTTTTATATGCAATATTTATATCCCTATGAATCGTAAGTCATGCATATTATTGATATTCATCACTTAAAATATGTCACCCTAAGAATTTTAATTTTCTTTCCTTGACTTGAGATCGCAAGCTTATCACAGAACAAAACAATCCATGATCGTTGAAAGAGAGAACTTGTGGTTGGATCGAGTCAAGTATATTAAAGACTAAGTGATTTCTAGCTTTATAATATGTAATGGCAAATTTATAAAATCTAAACTAGGACTTTACAACATTTTTTTGGAATATTGGTCATCACTTGTCACCCTTTTTTGAGCCATTTCATACCCCTGACTCTTTAGTGAGATTTGGTGATTTTTATCGCATGGGTCTTCTACTTTATGAATAATTGGCTAATTTAATTACAATGATTCACAGTTTATTTTGTGAGCTAACTGTCTTGAATCATAAATTGTAATATTTTTAAAAAAATCAATAAAACATAGATTGTTGATAATGTTAATCCAATCAAGCCAAAATACAAACACATTTCATATATACTGAGTATCACTTCGAGTTATCATCAAGTTTAATTAACCTTAGGGAATGAGTATCATTGGGAGACTGATTGATCCTAATTGTTTTATTCATTTTAAATTCAATTTGATGAAATAAATTCCTATGAATGCTTTATAAGGGATGAGATAAAACTTCTTGGCCATATTTTATTGGGCATCATTTCTTATATCTTCCTGGGAATCTCTTACATGAAAAATATACTCTCATATCATCACTATTTCCCCTTTAATAACGTGATGAGACAAAGCAATGATGGTCATTAGAGTTAGGTTTGGAAAGTGAAGGCAATGGAGAGTAGAAAATTTTACATTGAATGCATTGGTTGAGGCAAAGGTCGAGAGAAAGGTCTACCAAATGGTAAGTGGCCATAGTGCAAGTGGTTGAACCATAGAAATTTTCATAAGAGTTGTGTGAGTGGTGACAACTAATAATGTGTTGATGATTGTCCGCAATGGCGCAAGCACCCCTAGCATTTATGAGGTGGTGGGTTTGCATTGCCAGCTAAATGTATAGTCTAATGCAAATCAAACAATTAAGCAGACTAAGGGTCTATTTGGGGTAGCTGCAGCTTCATAGCTTTTTAGCTGCAGCTGTGCTGGCCCAGGGAGCTGTTGCGGGGAAGCTGACTGACTGTTTGTTGCAGCCATGTGAAAACAACTGCGAAATAGCTGTTTCTGAAAAAATAATCATTGTCTCTGTTTAGTAAAGTTGTTTAAAATAGAACTATGACAACGACATATTTGATACTTCAGAAGCAGAAATACATATTGTTCCTCAAACTACTAGTTGCAATGACAATTTTGCCCCTGTTTGTTACAGAAATTCATACTACTCCTCGACTTACTAGTTACACTTAAACCACTAAAATATCTCATCAGAGAGAAGCCATTTCTCAAAAGTTCAATGCATTACAGTGCCAAGACCCCCAGAACCGGAGAGAAGCCTTATCTCAAGAAATCAACTCCAACTTTCTTCGGGACCAGAACTCCATGAAGACAATCTTAGTGAATCACACTGCCACACAAGATCAAATCGACAACATCTTGACCAAAGCAATACCAACCTCATGATTTTGTGATCTCAAAACCAAATTAACAATTCAAGACCCGAATTATAATTTGAGGGGAACTATTACACATGATGCACCTAAGTTGGTTAAAATCACCAAGCTTATCTACTCTATTCTTAACAACCTGCTTTCCTCTTCACTATCCTATATTGGGACCACTATCCTTGCATAACCAATTCTATCTACACTACGTATACATCCCTGTGTGCAACATATAGTTTAGAGTAATCGAACTATTATTCTCTATCACTTCAGTACTTTCCACAAATTTTTATTTATATTTTTTACATAAGGCCAACTTCATATTTATAAACATTAGTTTATTTTGTTAAACATTAGCCATGTCAGATAACGACAAAAAGGCAAACCAAACTTTCAAAAGAAGCAAGGAATTAAGCAGCCCCTACGATTTACCAACAAAGAAACAGATGCAAGAGATAATTATAATAACCAAATTAATCTATAAATGCATGCCCAACCTTTAGAGACTTGTGTATACACGAGATTTGAGATTGAAGAAAAAGCCAGAACTAGCTCTTCCATGAGATTTTTAACAAGCAAACTTGTTGAGTAATAAACGCGGGAGAACTATTCCCTAAGAGAGAGAGAGATACAGGAGCAACAAGGAGAATAATGTGAATTTGGTGATCTCCAGGATGCCCTTCGTCATCCCCAGAGAACTCATCTTCATTCTCCCCAAGTATCGCCCCTCCGCTGAACTCCAATTGCTTAATTTTGAAAAAGAGAAGAAAGTCAGTCGAAATTTGGCGTCAGTGGCTTTGATCCGATGAAGAAAGTAGATGCAAAATTAAAATTGAAATTTTTGGTCTTTTGAGGTCGATGGTGATTGCCACGAGCTCGTCGAGCTCCACGATCTCATTGTCAATTGTGAGGGATTTGGCATCGAACAGAAGCGACAAAGGAACGACGAAGGGTAAGGCGTGTAATAATCCATCGCTCGAACGCGGACCGCGGGGNCTTTGGAGACTTGTGTATACACGAGATTTGAGATTGAAGAAAAAGCCAGAACTAGCTCTTCCATGAGATTGTTAACAAGCAAACTTGTTGAGTGATAAATGCGGGAGAACTATGCCCTAAGAGAGAGAGAGAGATACAGGAGCGACAAGAAGAATAATGTGAATTTGGCGATCTCCAGGATGCCCTTCGTCAGCCCCAGAGAACTCATCTTCATTCTCCCCAAGTATTGCCCCTCCGCTGAACTCCAATTGCTTAATTTTGAAGTAGAGAAGAATGTCAGTCGAAATTTGGCATGAGTGGCTTCGATCCGATGAAGAAAGTAGATGCAAAATTAAAATTTAAATTTTTGGTCTTTTGAGGTCTATGGTGGTTGCCACAATCTCATTGTCAATTGTGAGGGATTTGGCATCGAACAAAAGCGACAAAGGAACAACGAAGGGTAAGTCGTGTAATAATCCATCGCTCGAACGCGGACCGCGTGGTTCCATCCGCTGCCCGCGTTTCGCCAAAATGGCGTCCCATCGTGCTCGGGACACCGAACCAAAAGGCGGGGATCCGCGGCCGCTTTCCGCACCGCGAGAAAACCGTCACCCCAAATGGACCCTAAGTGGAGCGAGGATGCAATAATACACAAGAAAACTTGTTTGAGCTATTCATTGAAGGTTGTCGAATGAGATCTAGATTACAACGAAAGACATGGTGAAAGTTGATATGGAAATATCACCAAACTGACGAGCCAAGTATATCAAAAGCTTCGATACTAATTGGTGAAAGTTGATGTGGAACCAACAAAAATGATGAAAAGGCAAAAGATAGAAGCGGGAGATTTCCATTATGAAAAGAGAAGTTAGAAAAATGATATTTAAGAAAAAACAGAATTCAATTCAATATTTATGTTCCATGATNAAGCCAAGTATATCAAAAGCTTCGATATTAATTGGTGAAAGTTGATGTGGAACTAGAAAAGATGATGAAAAGGCAAAGATAGAAGCAGGAGATTTCCATTATGAAAAGAGAAGTTAGAAAATTGATATTTAAGAAAAAACAGAATTCAAATCAATATTTATGTTCCATGATTCAAATACAACATCAAAACCATTCATATTGGTTCATGAAAATGGAGAACTGCATGAAATATAACACAACTAATATTGAAGGAAATAAAATGTCCTTGTTACATATCATGAAGAAATTAAAGCATTCTGAAAAAAAATGACACATACATACGTAGCACACAATTCTTATGTATTTACATATCTCACACCTAAACTCAGATATTTACATACATAGCACTTTGGTGCTTAAACATATGCATGAAAAAGTCTTTTTTTTTTTAAATGGTAATAATACTATTTTTATGTAATATTAAGTATTTGAGCACTAAGTGTGTAAATCTGAAAATTTACGTGTGAGATATGTACATACATAAGAATTGTGCGTTGTGTATGTAAATGACCCAAATCTAAGACTGAAGGCGTCTGATAGCCATGATCATCCTGCCTCAGTTTTGTAACAAATCAAAAATCAACTCGGATGAATTCATTTGTGTNAAACATATGCATGAAAAAGTCTTTTTTAAAAAATGGTAATAATACTATTTTTTATGTAATATTAAATATTTGAGCACTAAGTGTGTAAATCTGAAAATTTAGGTGTGAGATATGTACATACATAAGAATTGTGCGTTGTGTATGTAAATGACCCAAATCTAAGACGGAAAGCATCTGATAGCCATGATCATCCTACCTCAGTTTTGTAACAAATCAAAAATCAACTCCGATGAATTCATTTGTGTTTATTCATGGGAGTTCTTCATCTTTCGAAAAATTCAACGTATTCGAACAAATGAACAACTACATGGCTCATTTAGAAGTACAACCATGTTTACCTTCACTGAATAAAAAATTTGAGTGCGATAAACTAATCTCCTATATCCCAGCCAAACTCAATTAAAAGCCAAACTTAATGTCAAAAAATGGAGTTTTTCACCACTTGACAGATTATAATCCAGATTACACACAGACCGATTAGCGCAACAACTGAAAGAAATAAAGTTACCTCTTTGATGACGGCGGTGAGGTTGGAAGTGNTGACTCATTTAGAAGTACAACCATATTTACCTTCACTGAATAAAAAAATTGAGTGCGACAAACTAATCTCCTATATCCCAGCCAAACTCGATTAAAAGCCAAACTTAATGTCAAAAAATGGAGTTTTTCACCACTTGACAGATTATAATCCATATTACAACTGTCACAGACCGATTAGCGCAACAACTGAAAGAAATAAAGTTACCTCTTTGATGACGGCGGTGAGGTTGGAAGTGACTTTGGGGTTGACGAGAGCGTTCTCCGCCGTCCGCTTATCCAATCCAATGGATAGAAACAGATCGAGCGGATGCAACTCACCACCTTTCTCGTCGCGGATCACCATCGCAGGGACCTCACCGAACTTGAGCCGAGCCAATGAATCACTTGCTGGAGGGAAAAAAAAATGTCACAACCACGCGAGGAGATAAACCCTTGGATTGATTGGCCTCGATCTATGGGAAAAAAGTAAGGCTTTGACACGAGCAGGGGGGAGAAGATTCTTTGTCCTGTGCTGAGACTGAAAATTAGGGTTTTATGATTCAGTATGGGGCTGTTTTGTAGCAGGTTTTAAGCAGGATTTGAGCTAAATACAGCCAAACGGCGTAAAATGGTGCCGATTCGCGATGAATCCGGGATTTACTAAATCCTGTGAATCGGCGGATTGGGTAAATCCGGGACTAGCGGATAGGAAGAATGGCTCTAACAGGCTTACCCTCCTCAGAGGTTTCTGGTAGGAGCGGAGAGGAAGGATGAGAGAGATTCGAGCTTCAGTGGTCTCTGTAAGCCGCGATCCCGTTGTTTCAGGACAAAACCGGGAGGCGGAGGCGACATGAGCGAGGGTTTCGGGCAGNAAAATCCTGTGAATCGGCGGATTGGGTGAATCCGGGACTAGCGGATAGGAAGAATGGCTCTAACAGGCTTACCTTCCTCAGAGGTTTCTGGTAGGAGCGGAGAGGAAGGATGAGAGAGATTCGAGCTTCGGTGGTCTTTGTAAGCCGCGATCCCGTTGTTTCAGGACAAAACCGGGAGGCGGAGGCGACATGAGCGAGGGTTTCGGGCAGAGATTGTAAGTTTGTGGTTTTAATTTTTTTTTTAACTTAATTTATTATTTTAATTGATTAATAATTAATAAATAATTTAAATCATAATAAATCTATAAATTTATGTGTAATTGTTTAATAGTTAATTAATAAATAAAAATACTTTTAAATTTTTAATCTATTTAATAAAATTCTAAATAATGTTAGTTTATATAATTAATAATTACTTATATTAAATTATTGATTGATAAGCACTTGG
Organism: Phalaenopsis hybrid cultivar; assembly: GCA_002079205.1. NCBI lineage: Eukaryota > Viridiplantae > Streptophyta > Magnoliopsida > Asparagales > Orchidaceae > Phalaenopsis > Phalaenopsis hybrid cultivar. The sequence continues at coordinate 130,980 of JXCR01028050.1, forward strand.
TTTTAAAAAATATTACTAATTTATATAATTTATTATTAATAAAAAATGCATTTTTTTCATATATTTTAACACTTTGATGCTTTTTTATATTTTTTATTCAATATTTTTTAAAATATTTAATAAATTTCGATAAATTCTTTTAAAACTGTAATTGTTTCTCAGAGTTCTCACCAACAAATCAAATAATTTTCAAGATTTAACCATCTCATAATTTGTTAAATTTGAATTTATAGAATTTACGGCTTGGGAGGAGATGAATTTTCCGTTTTGGTAGGGAGGCTAGGGTTTAGAATGTTTTTTTTTCCTTTTTTTTTCTTAATTTACATAAATGTTTCTTAAGTCTTATGTATTTATCTCTTTAGCCATTAAAATGTGACATTCCCAATACATAGAAAGGTATATGTCAATATTTAAAGGTCAAATTAGTGATAAGTTATATGAAAAAATTGGGTGGCAGTGAAGAATTTAAATGTCTATTTTAGGTGTCTTTTTAGTATTCATAATGTCCAAATTTAAGTCTTATGTATATAAATAAATAAAAATATGGCGGTATGTATATTAATGCCTCGTTCTTTTTCTAATGAAAAGCTTATAATAATTAAACTCATTAATAAAAATTCCTCTCTCTCTCTCTCTCATATTCGTTCTCTTACTCAGTCACTACGTTCTATTCCTTAGATATGATCCACCAGATAAATTTAGATTCAACACCTATACATTAAACAGTTTTAAGTAGAAGACAAAAAACTCGACTACACTAAAAAGTTTCAGGTGGCTACAAAATTTCATAAACTCGTGTGTACGTGCATAACTATAAGTGACTACCCACCTATACACAGACTGATGCTCATGATACAAACTGTACAATCATATATTTTTTTGCATAAGAATATGCATTTTAAGATTAAGAAAATGTTATTTTCTAGCCGTATGAACGTAAATATGATGTTTAGGTGTTAGTTAAATATATGAAGTTGTGTGATATGTCTGTTTAGNGACAATTTGATGCTTATTTCTATTTTTTATTCAATAATTTTTTTAATATTTAATAAATTTCAAAAAATTCTTTTAAAACTGTAACTATTTCTCAGAGTTTATTTGCCAACAAACCAAATAATTTTCAAAATTTAACCACCTCATAATTTGCTAAATTTGGATTTATAGAATTTACTAAATTCTATCCGCTTCGGGAGGAGATGAATTTTCCGTAGGGAGGCTAGGGGTTAGAATGTTTTTTTTTAATCCTTTTTTTTTCTTAATTTACATAAATGCCTCTTAAGTCTGATGTATTTATCTCTTTAGCTATTAAGGGCCCGTTTGGGACAGCTTATAAGTGCGGGACATTTTTAGAAATGTCGCAGTACCGTTTGGATTGCGCATTTTGTCCTTTTATCTAAAAACGTTGTTTCATTTTTATACTATAAGTGACTACCAACCTATACATATACTGATGCTCACGATACAAAATTTACAATCATATATTTTTGTGCATAAGAATATGCATTTTAAGATTAAAAAAATGTTATTTTTTAGCCGTATGAACGTAAATATGATGTTTAGGTGTTAGTTAAATATATGAAGTTGTGTGATATGTCTGTTTAGTCCCCCTTCCAAAATTTCTTACTTCTGTTCTTCTACTGTGAAGCCACGGCTACTCACCGAAAAAAAACCCTAACACCGATCGCTTCATCGCCCTCCATCCTTCCACATCCACTCGCAATTCGCAAACCCTAACCCTAACCATCTCATCATTCTGACAACCCACGACCATGAGAAAACGCCTACCTTGTTCACTCTCTCTCTTTCTCATCTTCTGTGCCCTAACATTCCCCTCGATCNGTTCCAAAATTTCTTCTGTTCTTCTACTGTGAAGCCACGGCTACTCACCACCGAAAAAAAAACCCTAACACCGATCGCTTCATCGCCATCCATCCTTCCACATCCACTCGCAATTCGCAAACCCTACCCCCTAACCATCTCATCATTCTGAACCCACAACCATGAGAAAACGCCTACCTTGTTCACTCTCTCTCTTTCTCATCGTCTGTGCCCTAACATTCCCCTCGATCCCACTTCTATCCTCTGCTCAAACCCTCGGCCTTGACGCCTTCCTCTCCGATCAGCTCCTACGAGACCCTCTCGCCAGTAACGATTCATTTCCTCTCCTCACCTCCTCCCTCAAGAAATCCCTCTCTCTCATCTCCATTTCCAAACCAAAATTCTTAATCTCTCACCTTCTCTCTTTCCAAATCTCGGTCCCAGTGCGCGTCAAGCTCGTCGGGCGGTTCTCTTCCGCCGCTCCATCCATCCTTCACTCCTTCGTCACGGCCGCGCTCTCCTCGTCTCGATTCCAGGTCGTCGGTGCAAACCCTCACCACCTCGCTNAAAGAAATCCCTCTCTCTCATCTCCATTTCCAAACCAAAATTCTTAATCTCCCACCTTCTCTCTTTCCAAATCTCCGTCCCAGTGCGCGTCAAGCTCGTCGGGCGATTCTCTTCCGCCGCTCCATCCATCCTCCACTCCTTCGTCACGGCCGCGCTCTCCTCGTCTCGATTCCAGGTCGTCGGTGCAAACCCTCACCACCTCGCTGTTTCCCACTCGCTCAATCTCGATCCCTCTCTCGCCTCCCTCGAATCCGACATCTCCGAAGCCATTCGCTCCCATGTCGAATCCTCTCCGGCGCCGCTCCACCGCGGCGCTCTGTTCCCAATTCCTCACTCCGTCGTCGACACCATAATCCGCCGTGATTTCCAAAAGGAGGAATCTAACTCCGCCCCAGGAATCTACATCTATTTGCTGTATATGGACCAGCAGTCAAGGCGGTACGCGTACTCCTACGACGCCATGGATTCTTCCCCTGCGTTCTCCAAGTGTTTGGGAACGATCTGGACCGGGCAGGAACGATACCTCTGGATTGACCTCGCCGCCGGGCCGGTGGATTACGGCCCCGCACTTTCCGGTGAAGGATTGCTCCCCAGAGGTGAGTTTCATCCCCTGGCTTCTCTTCATAAGAACCCTAGATCAGAAAAAGCCCTGCTCGCAGATCTCGCCTCTCTGGTTCTCGGTGCCTATCAGTCCCTTCTGGTTCCTTCTTTAAGAATTCCTGTTTTTCTGGAGAACAAGTTGATTATCCAGTTAATTCATATCCAAGGTTCTGATAATNCGCTTCTCTTCATAAGAACCCTAGATCCGAAAAAGCCCTGCTCGCAGATCTCGCCTCTCTGGTTCTCGGAGCCTATCAGTCCCTTCTGGTTCCCTCTTTAAGAATTCCTGTTTTTCTGGAGAACAAGTTGATTATCCAGTTAATTCATATCCAAGGTTCTGATAATGGCGATCCAAATGGCCTTGACTTTACTTTCATTGAGAAAACACTCAGGGAGAGTGATTTATCGTTCAAAAACCAACTTTTGACGATGAGCTCATACTCTGTGAAGTATTCAGAATGCAAAATATGCTCATTTGCCATCTTCAAATCCATGAACTCTTACACATCAAGATTCCTTTTTGAGAACTATACTTTGATCGTCAGTGAATATTTGGACTCCAAGCATCTACACAGCCTCCTATCAGATTCAGCGGATGAGATTCATAGAGAAGCAGGTATTTCTGATGAAGAATATGGGAATATCCTTCCTGTATACATCTTCGATTTGGATCATGACAAGCTCATCTTACTCGATCGTTTTCACCAAGCTGTCGCCTTCAAGGATATGGTGATCGCTGTGAGGACTAAGAGCTCACAGACTGTGAGCGATTATAGTTGCAATGGAAGGCATGTAATCACTCATACTCGGAGTTTGAATCGTCCGATTATTGGTTCTGTTCTTCAGAGTATGTGGGGGGTGGCTCCAACTCACCTTTCATGGAGTCCAGAGCACAATAACTCTCTTGTAGACTACACATGGAGTGTTGGGCAGACTCCATTTGGGCCTTTCTCAGAGCTATCTTCCCTGTCTTTTGTTCAAAAGGATGCAGCTAGAAGAAATGTTCTTCTTGTTAGTCTGAATTATACTATCACCAGCGCCATTGATTTATTGGAGTCTTTGGAAGCTCATGGAGGTGACAGGAAGGTTCTTAAGGATAATAGGTATGTGCAATTTGTGCAGAGATGGAATTTACTCAAATATAAGCTGGACAAGGTCGTTTCTGCAATGTCTCAACTTGATTATGAGAAGGCTTTGTATTTCTGGAGGTCTTCGGATCATGATCTTTTCGCTCTTCATACTTTGATTTATGAGGCGACTCGGCAGCTTGAGGCTTCGTTGGTTTGTTTCGAAGACCCACCATTACCATGGGCTTCCGCCTCTGTTGTTGGAGTGTTTTTGTTTGGATTATTGTATGTTTATGCTAAGAGAGATAATTTTTTTAGGAACAAGAGGAAGCAATTTTGATCAGTGCTTTTTAGTTGTATGATCAGTTTGGGAGCTTCTCCTGTTTTCTTCAGCTTTCAGGAGATGATGGAAGATGATGTAGTTTCAGAGAAATAATGGAGTTTCAGATGTTAGAGAAAAAACTGAAGATTTTTTTAAGTAAGTTTCATATATGTTGCTGTCATGGATTTCTATATTCATGCGAATGACATTGAACTATTTAGCATGTATGCGACTCTTAGCACATAGATTTGTTATTGAGTTAATATCATTGTACTATATATTTTTAGGAAGCATTTGCATACATACCACCCAATTCCAATGTATTTACATGTCTAGCACCAAAAATTTGTTTTTTACATTTATTCCTACATAAAAAATTACTGTTTTGACTTTTAAAAAGTGAAATACATCTTTTCAGGCATAGGCCTGGTGGCTTATATGTGAAAATTGAAGTTTATGTTTTAGATATATAAATACACAGGGATATAGTGGTATATATGTTTTGGAAGCATTTACATGCATACCCCCCAATTCCAATGTATTTACACATCTTATACCTAAGCTCTACGTTTATACCACCAAAATCATTCATATTACATTAAAAATACCACTTTTATGAGTTTTAAGAAGTTAAGTGCATCATTTGAGGCATAGGTCAGATAAGGTGACATGTATATAAAGATTGAAGTTAAGGCATTACATTTGTAAATATATAAGAATTAAGTGGTGCGTATGTAAATCTTTCATATTTTTATAGCATGTGAAATAATGCAACTTTCAGTAGTCTGAGAGTAACATTCTTATATGCTTTTTCTTGCTTTAAATTGCATGCTTTGGTTTTGTTTCGTACTCTTTTACATGTTGTGCTTTTACATTCCTAAACATTCTACTTATTGGTTTACATTTATATCCTTATAGAGCTCATGCGGGTTTGACAAAGCCCAGGACAGAGAAAAAGAAGAAAATAAAAGAGAGGGAGCTAGAGAGAGAGAGAGAGAATTGTGAGTTATTCCATTATCCTGCTAGAAAATACAATATTGGATGTATTGCTCTTGATGTGACCTTTTAATTCAATGAATTTTGTTTATAAATGCTATATAGGGTATATCATATTTTGATCCAAGTCTTAAATGCACATCTGTTATAAATAGGTGGGCATAGCTTTTAGAGTGTCCATGGATTTACCCATTGAAAAATTATTACATGCAGCTAATCATATGTCATATGTCTGTGACTGCCGCTGTTGATCACACAACAGATCATCCAGATCGTTGTCATCACGTATAATAATTTATCTTCATCTATTGTCTTGATGAGTCAACTCTCTCTCCTAAATAGCAAAAAATTAACACTTAGAGTTCGAGTGCATCCAAATTTCGTTTATGATAATATCATACATGAAATCCGAACACATCCAGACTGTAATATTCATCTCATAAATAGGTGGGTTCCCATCCAAATCCCATTCATATCAACTCAATTAAATAAATCCTATTAATAGGCGCGTTAGCAAACACCCCCTAAAACTCATCAAAATTTGATTTCAATACTTTAAATAAGTTAATGTGAGAACAAAATGAAAATTACTTGAAAAAACTGATAAATAAAGTTTATAAAACATAATTAAAAACATGTGCCCATTAATCAAATTACATAGAACCAAAAATTGAAAAGCTTTCTTAATGCAAAATCATTTGTAGCAGAATTTTTTTGCATGAAGAACAGCAGCAGGACCTGCTTCCCCTTAGGGAAAGAACTGTAGGTAAATAGTTCACCTTCCCCACTCCAATTCAGGCCCAGATCTTGTGCTTGTGAAGTTAGATCTTATAGAATCCTCTGGTTTAATGTTATCTGCAAAGGCATGCCAACCCAAAAGGTATGGCAGTATAAACTGCAAAATGGAAGGGAAAAAAATTATAATATCTAATTTAATGGGGGCTTAAATGAACATTCAAATAAGTCATAGAAAAATAAAATCGGTTCTATCCTAAATAAAGTTTGATCATGATAGAATTTATACAGTAGGATTTACTTTGAAATGACAAAAAAAGAAGGAAAATTTACATGCATACGACACAATTCTTACGTATTTACATATCTTATGTATTTAAAGATTTGAGCGGTATGCATGTACAAATGAATGTTTAGGTGTTCATGCATAAATATGGTGGTGTATATGCAAAATTTGAAGTTTAGTTGTTAGGTATGTAAATACATGAGAACTGAGTGTATGTATGTAAATCTTCTAATAAACTGTAATAATGCAAACTGTATTTGCATAATTAAAAGTCAAAATGGTGCATGTTGTTGTTGTATTTGCATATTTAAACAAGGGGCATTTACATACATACCATCCAATTCCTATGTATTTACATATCTAACACCTAAACTTTGTTTTTTTCTTTACATTTATGCCACCCAAATCTTTCATATCACGAAAAAAAAAGCAAGCATTTTAACTTTTAAAAAGTGAAACGTATAGGTAAGGTGCAAATACATAGGAATTGAGTGTTATCTATGTAAATCTTCCAATAAACAATATTAATACAAACTGCATTTGCATGATTAAAAAAAAAAGGTAATGAGGGTAATCATACATTGAAAATTGAGTTCATGACTATCAATTCTGCTCTGGCAATAGGGATGTAGATGCTCTCATCAACATTCAAAAGACGGTTCTGAACATCTATAAGGTTAAACAATGTTTTAAACAAATATTTAAATCATTAGATATATAAAATAAATAATTTCAGTAGCTGTGCTAAAATTAAAAAAATATATATGCACAATTTGAAAATATTGGAATGAAATGGAAGCTGAGAAATATTTCAAACTTGGTTTTAAGCCTACTTTGTCCACGAAATCAGCATATAGCTCATCAAGGGGTGCATGTATTTCAGAAATATAATGTATAAGAATACAATGCGTTTTAAATTGGAAGATTTACACACATACCACTCAAATACTATGAATTTACATGCCTAACACCTAAACTTCAATTTTTATATAAATATCAACTTACGTTTGCAGGACAATATGTATTTCACTTTTTAAAAGTTAAAATGATAATAATTTTTATGTGATATGAAAGATTTTGGGTGGTTTAAATGCAAAAAGCAATTAGATATGTATATATGAATTGGGAGGTATGCATGTAAATGCTCCTTTTCAATTTTAGCATTTGCATTATAGGATGCAAATTAAATGTATTTATTTTTTTGTTTGTTTGTTAGGATACATTTTAAGTACTCACTTTGTCTATTTCATCCCTTGTGTTTGATGTTTTAAGAACTTTGAGGCCGTGATACCAGAACTAGTAGGAAATTCAATGGAGAACGCAAAACAATTTTCTATTTATGTAGAGAGTGTGTTTGATGTTTTAAGAACTTTGAGGCCGTGATACCAGAACTAGTAGGAAATTCAATGGAGAACGCAAAACAATTTTCTATTTATGTAGAGAGAGGGGGGTTACAACACAACAGAAAATAACAACACAAGCAAGCACCTCTAAAGTGTTTTCCAAGGGCGGTGGAGATCGGCTAGGTGGATCGGGATGGTTGGCAGGGGAGGTGGCAGCAAAGGAGTGCTGGTGACAGCAAGGGGAAAGTGCAAAACTGTAGGGCCAACAATGATGGAGCTATGGGCAGCAGGTTTCGCTGCACAATAGAGGTGATCAAGGTTGGGATGAAGGCTGAGGAGTGGGACAACAATGTTGGATTGTAGTGACAGGGCTGGGGTGACGTCCGGGGAGTCGGACAACAAGAGTAAGCCATTGGGAGAGGGTGGCTGGGTGTGGGGATGGAGAATGGGTAGGTCGTCGGCTGCTGGAGGGGGAAGGAGTAAGGATGGTAATAAGGAAGGACACAACAGCACCTTGGAGGGGATACAGTCGGAGCATTGCTACCTCATCGGATACAGCCCTAGAACCAGGAAAACTCTTCAAATAGGAAATTTGAAAGTATAACACAATCAAAACTAACTCTAATAAACAAAACAACACATATATAATAGCTAACAAATAAAATAGGAAGGGAAGAATTTCCCCATTGAGTGGCAACCAAAAAGGAAGGAGAGGTGTGGGACTGCTGATCAAAATCCAGCACCCAGGCCGCTCGATCTTGGTTTACCCTAGACCGACTTCCATTGGGCCGACATGGGGAGGTGGTGGGATTAGAGAGGCATTGGGGGGAGGCAAAGGGCAAAAGAGTTTGAGATATTTAAAATCTCTCAAAATTTTACATTATTGTTATTTTGCTTCAAAAAAAAAAAAAGTAAAACGTATTAAAGATTTAACTCAAGTAAAGTGTATTAAAGATGAAAACCAAAAAGTACTTTTCTTAGAAAAAGATATTNTGGGACTGCTGATCAAAATCCAGCACCCAGGCCGCTCGATCTTGGTTTACCCTAGACCGACTTCCATTGGGCCGACANTGTACATACATAAGAATTGTGCGTTGTGTATGTAAATGACCCAAATCTAAGACGGAAGGCATCTGATAGCCATGATCATCCTGCCTCAGTTTTGTAACAAATCAAAAATCAACTCGGATGAATTCATTTATGTTTATTCATGGGAGTTCTTCATCTTTCTAACAATTCAACGTATTAGAACAAATGAACAACTACAAGACTCATTTAGAAGTACAACCATATTTACCTTCACTGAATAAAAAAATTGAGTGCGATAAACTAATCTCCTGTATCCCAACCAAACTCAATTAAAAGGCAAACTTAATGTCAAAAAATGGAGTTTTTCACCACTTGACAGATTATAATCCAGATTACAACTGTCACAGACCGATTAGCGCAACAACTAAAAGAAATAAAGTTACCTCTTTGATGACGGCGGTGAGGTTGGAAGTGACTTTGGGGTTGACGAGAGCGTTCTCCGCCGTCCGCTTATCCAATCCAATGGATAGAAACAGATCGAGCGGATGCAACTCACCACCTTTCTCGTCGCGGATCACCATCGCAGGGACCTCACCGAACTTGAGCCGAGCCAATGAATCACTTGCTGGAGGGAAAAAAAAATGTCACAACCACGCGAGGAGATAAACCCTTGGATTGATTGGCCTCGATCTATGGGAAAAAAGTAAGGCTTTGACACGAGCAGGGGGGAGAAGATTCTTTGTCCTGTGCTGAGACTGAAAATTAGGGTTTTATGATTCAGTATGGGGCTGTTTTGTAGCAGGTTTTAAGCAGAATTTGAGCTAAATACAGCCAAACGGCGTAAAATGGTGCCGATTCGCGATGAATCCGGGATTTACAAAATCCTGTGAATCGGCGGATTGGGTGAATCCGGGACTAGCGGATAGGAAGAATGGCTCTAACAGGCTTACCTTCCTCAGAGGTTTCTGGTAGGAGCGGAGAGGAAGGATGAGAGAGATTCGAGCTTCGGTGGTCTTTGTAAGCCGCGATCCCGTTGTTTCAGGACAAAACCGGGAGGCGGAGGCGACATGAGCGAGGGTTTCGGGCAGAGATTGTAAGTTTGTGGTTTTAATTTTTTTTTTAACTTAATTTATTATTTTAATTGATTAATAATTAATAAATAATTTAAATCATAATAAATCTATAAATTTATGTGTAATTGTTTAATAGTTAATTAATAAATAAAAATACTTTTAAATTTTTAATCTATTTAATAAAATTCTAAATAATGTTAGTTTATATAATTAATAATTACTTATATTAAATTATTGATTGATAAGCACTTGGTTTTAAAAAATATTACTAATTTATATAATTTATTATTAACAAAAAAATGCATTTTTTTCATATATTTTGACACTTTGATTCTTATTTATATTTTTTATTCAATATTTTTTTTAATATTTAATGAATTTCGATAAATTCTTTTAAAACTGTAACTGTTTCTCAGAGTTTACTTACCAACAAGCCAAATAATTTCAAAATTTAATCATCTCATAATTTATTAAATTTGGATTTATTGAATTTACTAAATTCTATCCGCTTGGGGAGGAGATGAATTTTCCGTTTAGTAGGGAGGCTAGGGGTTAGAATTTTTTTTTTTCCTTTTTTTTTTCTTAATTTACATAAATGCCTCTTAAGTCTTATCTATTTATCTCTTTTGCTATTAAAATGTGACATTCTCAATACATAGAAAGGTATATGTCACTATTTAAAGGTCAAATTAGTGATAAGTTTATATGAAAAAATTGGGTGGCAGTGAAGAATTTAAATGTCTATTTTAGGTCTTTTTAGTATTCGTAATATCCAAATTTGAGTCTTATGTATATAAATAAATAAGAATATGGCGGTATGTATATTAATACCTCATTCTTTTTCTAATGAAAAGCTTATAATAATTAAACTCATTAATGAAAATTCCTCTCTCTCTCTCTCTTATTCGTTCTCTTACTCAGTCACTATGCTCTATTCCTTAGATATGATCCACCAGATAAATTTAAATTCAACACGTATACATTAAACAATTTTAAGTAGAAGACAAAAAATGTGACTATACTAAAAAGTTTCAGGTGGCTACAAAATTTCATAAACTCGTGTGTAAGTGCATAACTATGAGTGACTACCCACCTATACACAGACTGATGCTCATGATACAAACTGTACAATAATAAGATTAACAAAATGTTATTTTTTAGCCGTATGAACGTAAATATGATGTTTAGGTGTTAGTTAAATATATGAAGTTGTGTGATATGTCTGTTTAGTTCCTCTTCCAAAATTTCTTTCTGTTCTTCTACTGTGAAGCCACGGCTGCTCACCGAAAAAAAACCCTAACACCGATCGCTTCATCGCCCTCCATCCTTCCACATCCACTCGCAATTCGCATACCCTAACCCTAACCATCTCATCATTCTGATAACCCACAACCATGAGAAAACGCCTACCTTGTTCACTCTCTCTCTTTCTCATCTTCTGTGCCCTAACATTCCCCTCGATCCCACTTCTATCCTCTGCTCAAACCCTCGGCCTTGACGCCTTCCTCTCCGATCAGCTCCTACGAGACCCTCTCGCCAGTAACGATTCATTTCCTCTCCTCACCTCCTCCCTCAAGAAATCCCTCTCTCTCATCTCCATTTCCAAACCAAAATTCTTAATCTCTCACCTTCTCTCTTTCCAAATCTCGGTCCCAGTGCGCGTCAAGCTCGTCGGGCGGTTCTCTTCCGCCGCTCCATCCATCCTTCACTCCTTCGTCACGGCCGCGCTCTCCTCGTCTCGATTCCAGGTCGTCGGTGCAAACCCTCACCACCTTGCTGTTTCCCACTCGCTCAATCTCGATCCCTCTCTCGCCTCCCTCGAATCCGACATCTCCGAAGCCATTCGCTCCCATGTCGAA
>JXCR01028050.1:143677-184733 GCA_002079205.1 Phalaenopsis hybrid cultivar
ATACCTAAGCTCTACGTTTATACCACCAAAATCATTCATATTACATTAAAAATACCACTTTTATGAGTTTTAAGAAGTTAAGTGCATCATTTGAGGCATAGGTCAGATAAGGTGACATGTATATAAAGATTGAAGTGAAGGCATTACATATGTAAATATATAGGAATTAAGTGGTTTGTATGTAAATCTTTCATATTTTTATAGCATGTGAAATAATGCAACTGTCAGTAGTCTGAGAGTAACATTCTTATGTTCTTTTTCTTGCTTTAAATTGCATGCTTTGGTTTTGTTTCGTACTTTTTTACATGTTGTGCTTTTACATTCCTAAACATTCTACTTATTGGCTTTACATTTATATCCTTATAGAGCTCATGCGGGTTTGACAAAGCAATACATCCAATATTTTATTTTCTAGCAGGATAATGGAAATATGTGAAAATTGAAGTTTATGTTTTAGATATATAAATACACAGGGATATAGTGGTATATATGTTTTGGAAGCATTTACATGCATACCACCCAATTCCAATGTATTTACACATCTTATACCTAAGCTCTACGTTTATACCACCAAAATCATTCATATTACATTAAAAATACCACTTTTATGAGTTTTAAAAAGTTAAGTGCATCATTTGAGGCATAGGTCAGATAAGGTGACATGTATATAAAGATTGAAGTGAAGGCATTACATATGTAAATATATAGGAATTAAGTGGTGTGTATGTAAATCTTTCATAATTTTATAGCATGTGAAATAATGCAACTGTCAGCAGTCTGAGAGTAACATTCTTATATGCTTTTTCTTGCTTTAAATTGCATGCTTTGGTTTTGTTTCGTACTTTTTTACATGTTGTGCTTTTACATTCCTAAACATTCTACTTATTAGCTTTACATTTATATCCTTATAGAGCTCATGCGGGTTTGACGAAGCCCAGGACAAAGAAAAAGAAGAAAATAAAAGAGAGGGAGCTAGAGAGCGAGAGAGAGAGAGAGAGAAAATTGTGAGTTATTCCATTATCCTGCTAGAAAATAAAATATTGGATGTATTGCTCTTGATGACCTTTTAATTCAATGAATTTTGTTTATAAATGCTATAGGGTATATCATATTTTGATCCAAGTCTTAAATGCGCAACATCTGTTACAAATAGGTGGGCATAGCTTTTAGAGTGTCCATGGATTTACCTATTGAAAAATTATTACATGCAGCTAATCATATGTCATATGTCTGTGACCGCCGCCATTGATCACACAACAGATCATCCAGATCGTTGTCATCACGTATAATAATTTATCTTCATCTATTGTCTTGATGAGTCAATTCTCTCTCCTAAATAGCAAAAAATTAACACTTAAGAGTTCGAGTGCATCCTTATGATAATATAATACATGAAATCCGAACACATCCAGACTGTAATATTCATCTCATAAATAGGTTGGTTCCCATCCAAATCTCATTCATATCAACTCAATTAAATAAATCCTATTAATAGGCGCGTTAGCAAACACCCCCCTAAAACTCATCAAAATTTGATTTCAACACTTTAAATAAGTTAATGCCAGAGCAAAATGAGAATTGCTTAAAAGAACTGATAAATAAAGTTTATAAAACATAATTAAAAACATGTGCCGATTAATCAAATTACATAGAACCAAAAATTGAAAAGCTTTCTAATGCAAAATCATTTGTAGCAGAATTTTTATGCATGAAGAACAGCAGCAGGACCTGCTTCCCCTTAGGGAAAGAACTGTAGGTAAAATAGTTCACCTTCCCCACTCCAATTCAGGCCCAGATCTTGTGCTTGTGAAGTTAGATCTTATAGAATCCTCTGGTTTAATGTTATCTGCAAAGGCATGCCAACCCAAAAGGTATGGCAGTATAAACTGCAAAATGGAAGGGAAAAAAATATAATTTCTAATTTAATGGGGGCTTAAATGAACATTCAAATAAGTCATAGAAAAATAAATTCGGTTCTATCCTAACTAAAGTTTGATCACGATAGAATTTATACAGTAGGATTTACTTTGAAATGACAAAAAAAGAAGGAAAATTTACATGCATACCACACAATTCTTATGTATTTAAAGATTTGAGCGGTATGCATGTAAAAATGAATGTTTAGGTGTTCATGCATAAATATGGTGGTGTATATGTAAAATTTGAAGTTTAGTTGTTAGGTATGTAAATACATGAGAACTGAGTGTATGTATGTAAATCTTCCAATAAATTGTAATAATGCAAACTGTATTTGCATAATTAATAGTCAAAATGGTGCATGTTGTTGTTACCATCCAATTCATATGTATTTACATATCTAACATCTAAACTTTGTTTTTTTTTTCTTTACATTTATGCCACCCAAATCTTTCATATCACGTAAAAAAAAACAACCATTTTAACTTTTAAAAAGTGAAATGTATAGGCAAGGTGCAAATACATAGGAATTGAGTGCTATCTACGTAAATCTTCCAATAAACAATATTAATACAAACTGCATTTGCATGATTAAAAAAAAAAAGGTAATGAGGGTAATCATACATTGAAAATTGAGTTCATGACTATCAATTCTGCTCTGGCAATNTGATAGAATTTATACAGTAGGATTTACTTTCAAATAACAAAAAAAAGAAGGAAAATTTACATGCATACCACACAATTCTTATGTATTTACATATCTTATGTATTTAAAGATTTGAGCGGTATGCATGTACAAATGAATGTTTAGGTGTTCATGCATAAATATGGTGGTGTATATGCAAAATTTGAAGTTTAGTTGTTAGGTATGTAAATACATGAGAACTGAGTGTATGTATGTAAATCTTCTAATAAACTGTAATAATGCAAACTGTATTTGCATAATTAAAAGTCAAAATGGTGCATGTTGTTGTATTTGCATATTTAAACAAGGGTCATGTACATACATACCATCCAATTCCTATGTATTTACATATCTAACACCAAAACTTTGTTTTTTTTCTTTACATTTATGCCACCCAAATCTTTCATATCACGTAAAAAAAAGCAACCATTTTAACTTTTAAAAAGGGAAACATATAGACAAGGTGCAAATACATAGGAATTGAGTGTTATCTACGTAAATCTTCCAATAAACAATATTAATACGAACTGCATTTGCATGATTAAAAAAAAAGGGTAATCATACATTGAAAATTGAGTTCATGACTATCAATTCTGCTCTGGCAATAGGGATGTAGATGCTCTCATCAACATTCAAAAGACGGTTCTGAACATCTATAAGGTTAAACAATGTTTTAAACAAATATTTAAATCATTATATATATAAAATAAATAATTTCAGTAGCTGTGCTAGAATTAAAAAAAACATGCACAATTTGAAAATATTGGAATGAAATGGAAGCTGAGAAATATTTCAAACTTGGATTTAAGCCTACTTTGTCCACGAAATCAGCATATAGCTCATCAAGGGGTTGTTTGATAGTATGTTTTTAAAATGCATGTATTTCAGAAATATAATGTATAAGAATACAATGCGTTTTAAATTGGAAGATTTACACACATACCACNAAAAAAAAAAACATGCACAACTTGAAAATATTGGAATGAAATGGAAGCTGAGAAATATTTCAAACTTGGTTTTAAGCCTACTTTGTCGACGAAATCAGCATATAGCTCATCAAGGGGTTGTTTGATAGTATGTTTTTAAAAATGCATGTAATTCAGAAATAGAATGTATAAGAATACAATGCGTTTTAAATTGGAAGATTGATACACATACCACTCAAATACTATGAATTTACATGCCTGACACCTAAACTTCAATTTTTATATAAATATCAACTTACGTTTGCAGGACAATATGTATTTCACTTTTTAAAAGTTAAAATGACAATAATTTTTATGTGATATGAAAGATTTTGGGTGGTTTAAATGTAAAAAGCAATTAGATATGTATATATGAATTGGGAGGTATGCATGTAAATGCTCCTTTTCAATTTTAGCATTTGCATTATAGGATGCAAATTAAATGTAATTTATTTTATTTTTTTGTTTGTTTGTTAGGATACATTTTAAGTACTCACTTTGTCTATTTCATCCCTTGTGTTTGATGTTTTAAGAACTCTGAGGCCGTGATACCAGAACTAGTAGGAAATTCAATGGAGAACGCAAAACAAGTTTCTATTTATGTAGAGAGAGGGTTACAACACAACAGAAAATAACAACACAAGCAAGCACCTCGAAAGTGTTATCCAAGGGCTGTGGAGATCGGCTAGGTGGATCGGGATGGTTGGCAAGGGAGGTGGCAGCAAAGGAGTGCTGGTGGCAGCAAGGGGAAAGTGCAAAACTGTAGGGCCAACAATGATGGAGGTATGGGCAGCAAGTTTCGCTGCACAATAGAGGAGGTGATCGGGGTTGGAATGAAGGCTGAGGAGTGGGACAACAATGTTGGACTGTAGTGACAGGGCTGGGGTGACGTCCGGGGAGTTGGACAACAAGAGTAAGCCATTGGGAGAAGGGTGGCTGGGTGTGGGGATGGAGAATGGGTAGGTCGTCGGCTGCTGGAGGGGGAGGTAGTAGGGATGGTAATAAGGAAGGATACAACAGCACCTTGGAGGGGGATACAGTCGGAGCATATCTACCTCATCGGATACGGCCCTAGAACCAGGAAAACTCTTCAAACAGGAAATTTGAAAGTATAACACGGTCAAAACTAACTCTAATAAACAAAACAACACATATATAATTGCTAACAGATAAAATAGGAAGGGAAGAATTTCCCCATTGAGTGGCAACCAGAAAGGAAGGAGAGGTGTGGGGCTGCTGATCAAAATCCAGCACCCAGGCCGCTCGATCTTGGTTTACCCTAGACCGACTTCCATTGGGTGGTGGGATTAGAGAGGCATTGGGGGAGGCAAAGGGCAAAAGAGTTTGAGATATTTAAAATCTCTCAAAATTTTACATTATTGTTATTTTGCTTCAAATCAATATATATATATGTATACTAAACACCCAATTATTATATATTTACATATGTGACACTAAACTTTATTTTTTACATTTATATAATCAAAATGACTTATAAAAAACTACCACTACTTTAACTTTTAAAAAGTGAAATATACCTTTCATGTATGGTTAAGGTAGCATATATGAAAAAATTGATGTGTAAATACATACGAATTGGGGGCCATGTATATAAATCTTTTATAAAACGGGCATTTACATACATACCACTCAATTCTTTTGTATTCTCATATCTAACATCTATACTTTATTTTTTTAAATTTACACCACACAAATATTTCCCATCACATGAAAAATACAAGTATTTTAACTTACAAAAAGTAAAACATACCTTTTGCATGGGTAGGAAGGCATATATGTAAAATTGGAGTTTAGGTTCTAGATATGCAAGTACAAAGGAAATTAGCAGTATATATGAAAATTTTCCATAGAAAATATACTCATTAGACACATAGACCAAATTCGGAAGAAATATTGAAATACAACAATAGCAGTAATATAGTTTATTCTAAATGATTTACAAAGAATAAGATTGAAATCTCAGCTTGACAAATTGAAAAATTATGATTTATGCAGCAGAATCTAATGTAATAGAGATAAAACTAATAATGATGATATNCGGGCATCTACATACATACCACTCAATTCTTTTGTATTCTCGTATCTGACATCTATACTTTATTTTTTAAAATTTACACCACACAAATATTTCCCATCACATGAAAAATACCACTATTTTAACTTACAAAAAGTAAAATATACCTTTTGCATGGGTAGGAAGGCATATATGTAAAATTGGAGTTTAGGTTCTAGATATGTAAATACAAAGGAAATTAGCAGCATATATGTAAATTTCCATAGAAAATATACTCATTAGACACATAGACCAAATTAGGAAGAAATATTAAAATACAACAATAGAAGAAATATAGTTTACTTTAAATGATTTACAAAGAATAAGATTGAAATCTCGGTATGACAAATTGAAAAATTATGATTTATGCAGCAGAATCTAATGTAATAGAGATAAAACTAATAATGATGATATTTTAATGCAATGGAAGGTAAGCAGCACTGATTAATAAAAAAACCACATATCCAATATGTAAAAAAGTTTTTAAGGATGTAGAGAATTACTGAGATTAAAGAAATGACCAGTGCTATCCGGAAGAGGTTCCACCTTTAATACTTTCCTGATTTTGCCTTCTTCGCTGCCACCAAAGAGACACTAATTGATTCCAAGCTCAGGAAGGTTGAAAATATAATATATAAAATGTTGCTGCATCTATATGACACCTTTTGCCTAGCACATGGGATTGCAAATCAAGATAGAGCGTCCCGAAAATGAATAATTATTGTAAAAATATAATTGTGATAAGAACCACTATAATGCATAAGCCACCTTCTCTTTCACCATGATAAAGGCAAAATGCTCAAATTATCTAATGCTTTACATATCTAACATCTAAGGTTATAAATGTAAACCTGGGTATGATAAATGCAAGCCATAGTTTAAATCATATCCTAACCAATTTAAATATGATTTCAATAAAAAAGATAATTTACATTCTATAATCATGAGTTGGTCCGTTTTTTAAAGATATATTAATAATGCAAGTGCTTGAGCTTGCTAATCTCGTTTATATATGAGAGATTAGATTTACAAAGATGTTAATTTTCTTTTTCTTTCAAATACAGTAAGTTTGAAGCATTAATCAAGTCAATGTTGTGCATCGACATTGACCTTATTTGATAGCAATAATGGAGGAAGGCTTGGAGCAAGATTGTCAATAGATGTTATGTTGCATCATATTTTTCTTAGTTTAGATAAAACAAACTTTTTTTTATTTTACATTTGAAGTTGTACCTAAAGATTTATCAATGGCTCAACATTCTAGCTCTTCTTTGGTTCTAGAGCATGTACTGATGATCATGCTTAGCATTTCCATATAAAATAAGGGATGATATCAAATTTAAAAATATTTAATGTATCTTAAAACACTCTAGAATGCTAAAATCAGTTTTACTATTTTTTTTTTTATGATTGACATTCAATATTTGAGTATCGTGAAACACCTGGGCATATATATATATANCGCAAAACAAATTTCTATTTATGTAGAGAGACGGTTACAATACAACAGAAAATAACAACACAAAACATGAATAATATAAGCAAACACCTCTAAGGTGTTTTCCAAGGGCGATGGAGATCGGTTAGGTGGATCGGGATGGTTGGCAGGGGAGGTGACAGCAAAGGAGTGCTGGTGGCAGCAAGGGGAAAGTGCAAAACGGTAGGGCCAACAATGATGGAGGTCTGGGCAGCAAGTTTCGCTGCACAATAGAGGTGATCGGGGTTGGGATGAAGGCTAAGGAGGGGGACAACAATGTTGGACTGTAGTGACAAGGCTGGGTGTGAGGATGGAGAATGGGGTGACGTCCGGGGAGTTGGACAACAAGAGTAAGCCATTGGGGGAAGGGTGGCTGGGTGTGAGGATGGAGAATGGGTAGGCCGTCGGCTGCTGGAGGGGGAAGGAGGAGTAGGGATGGTAATAAGGAAGGACACAACAGCGCCTTGGAAGGGGATACAGTCGGAGCATTGCTACCTCATCGGGTACAGCCCTATAACCAGGAAAACTATTCAAACAAGAAATTTAAAAGTAGAACACAGTCAAAACTAACTCTAATAAACAAAAACAACACATATATAATAGCTAACAAATAAAATAGGAAGGGAAGAATTTCCCCATTGAGTGGCAACCAAAAAGGAAGGAGAGGTGCGGGACTGCTGATCAAAATCCAGCACCCAGGCAGCTCGATCTCGGTTTACCCTGGACCGACTTCCATTGGGCCAACATGGGGGAGGTGGTGGGATTAGAGAGGCATTTGGGGGAGGCAAAGAGCAAAAGAGTTTGAGATATTTAAAATCTCTCAAAATTTTACATTATTGTTATTTTGCTTCAAATCAATATATNCGGTTTGAATCCCACCATGTGTAGGGTGTGATACTCAAATATTTAGCACACCTAGGAATGGTTCCTTTTAATTAAAAATAAAAAAATATGCCAAGCTCAGTTTTTTACATTGGAAAGAATGCTCGAAATGCATGCAAGAGGTATTTCAGACGTGTGAACACGGACTCGGGAAGCTAGTCGCGGTCGTTGGAAGGTTGAAATGTGCATCGTGATTTTAATAGGGAACAGTTGAACGCACGAATCAAAAGTGCATTCAGCGGATGTGGTTCTAAAATTCGACAAAGAAGCAGGAAACAATAAAAAAAGCAACCTAAATTTGGATTCATTTCATTAGTTTTTGCATAAGTTCTATGATTGGTTGTCAACTTAACATACAACCCTTATCCTTTCGCATCCATGATTAGAACATTTGATGGCAAATTTTAACACATAAGAGATTGTATTCAAGTGGTTTTCTTTCACTATAGGTTATATAGTAGGTGGCAAAAAATGAGCATCTCCATCTATTTTGGATTTATGCTTAGAGTCAACTTTAAAAAATCAAAATTTCACCTTCCTAATAGATTAAACGGGAGTTCCATTCTCAAGGAAACATACATGGATATGAAATAAAACTAGTTAAAAGTAAAAATTGTTGAAATAATCTCCCATCACTCATGTGGTCACTCATCTCACATACACTCTAACCCAACCATCCACCTATATTATAAGCCTTTTTCCATTGCTATTTACCATCTCTTCATGACACCCTTCTACAATCTATTTGGCATTCCTCTATGAAAAAATTACATCCTCAATCTCATATTCTCCTCCAATCTCCCTCGCCATCCGTACTCTTCATAGGTGTCTTTAATCATTGATTATGGATGTATATTTGTAAAGAATGTGTGTATATATGATGTTAAAATATAATGACTTTTTTTGTGCATAAAATCATTTGACATTTACAATTAAAACTAATAGTTTTATTCTTTAAATAAAATATTTTATAATATGATTACACATCATAGCACGCACATATAGCTCATTTTCAAGTATGCATGGTGCAACCGAATAATCAAAATATTTATATAATCTATTCACCAAGCAATTTTAATTAATTTGATGAGATTGATAGTCTAACAAAGACTAAGTCTATTTTTAAGACGAAAGAATGTTGCACAAATAAACAACAAGAAGAAGCCTTTATCCCACTAGGTGGGGTAGGCTACATGAATTTTTTTTCTCTATTGTGTTTGATTGAGTGTCCACACTGTCATTATCGGGTCTCAAGCCCCGGATACGAAAAGTGGAGAATTGTGTTAAGTAGTCGACAACCAGCGTTAAATTTTTGTCAAAAAAATCACATGTTGCACAAATGAATATTTAAGAAAACCAAACTTATGGATGATTTACAATTACAATTTCAAAGTTATCAATGTTACTCTAGTCTAAAATTTATGCATCCTTATTTATAGTTTACCTAACAAATTTTTGCACTATAAAATAAAATAAAATAAAAACTTTTTATAGTTGTTAGTGTCCCTAAAAAATGATCTAAAGTTGATGGATATTCTCAAAACAAATCATCCATAACAAAACTTCATTCTTGCACGCATGTAACCAAAGAATTTGTGAGTTCTACCCTAAGATTTATTTCCCTAAAAAGGCACTCCGGCACTCAATTCAATAAGAATGTTTGCAAAAAATGATGGCTCAACAAAGCCTTATTCAGAGAACTATGTTTGTAAAAGCCTAAATCTTGATATTTGTGGTCGAGCAATCAAATTTTTTCATTGAATAAATCACAACTATATAAATTATTCATAATTGAATTACTTTATTGATAGATAAACAATTATGAAGCTCAAAGAATAATTGGCCCAAACAAGTTTTGATAGCAAGGATGAAGTTCACCATTATGATTAGCATTGAGTTATTCAAGAATGACAAATGAATGAAAAAAGAAAATGGATTATAAAGATCTTATTTTATAAATATTTGAATTGGAGTCTATGTGTGTGATTCATGGACATTTACATTGATCTTAAACAATAAAAATAGTTGTACTTTAAAATTTGTTATATTATGATGGCCTTCTTGGGTGTGAAGCAAAAAAAAAAAAAAAAGAGGAAATTTATATATGTATACCACGCGATTCTTATGCATTTATATATATAACACCTAAAGTTTGATGTTTACATTTATAATACTTTGGTATTAATTACTATAAATGTATGCACGAAAAAGGGTGTTTCACTTTAAAAAAATTAGCGATAATGGTATTTTTGATGTGATGACAAATATTTCAGTGGCATGAATGTAAATATTAAATTTTAGGTGTAAGATTTATAAATATATAAGAATTATGTGGTATGTAAATGCCCTAAGAAAAAAACAAAGATGTGTGAGTGATATTAAAGTATTGTTTGAAACTAAAACAAGTTATATTTTTCTACATATATACATACGTATTCATTGAAAAAAATTAATTATGTTGGAGCAACTTATAATATTAAAAAAAAAGGAATGTCATCAATTATTGAAAAAAGTTTCGAATGTGGCGAACAACAAAGTTTTTTGTAAAATCTACTGAGTTCTGCAAGCTTGGTTGTGCACATGAAAATCAACATCAAAGTTCATTTAAACCTAAATAAGGAAAAATATGTTGGAAAAGGAAATAGGTAAGAAGTGATGTATTCCAATCAATGGAACCTAAACTAACTCTCCTTCTCTCCCTCACGCTGAAACCACCACAAGGTAGTGCATGCAAGGGCAAACACACTTTATTGTATGCTAGTGTTTACGGTAAAAAATATTACTTGCTAAAAAATTCATGACAATAAAGTGAGTTTTATGGCCCTAGTTTTGGGCAAAGAATCTACACAAATAAATAAAAAGATTGAAAGAAAACAAAAGACACTAAAATATTTACATGAAACAAATGACAAAAAAGGAGTTCAGTCAAACAAAATAATCCTTTATACCAATTAAAACGATAAGGCTCCTTTCAATCATTTAATAAGAGATTATAAAATTGATGTCAATACTAGCTCGATTTTCTATGATTGTGGTGGTTGGGCGAAAACAGACAAATGATGATAGCCAAGCAATGTCAAACGAGATCAGATGGGCTATCAACAATAAGTTTTTACCCCACTAAGGGTTTGTTTGATGCAGCTGCAGTTTATCCATCCGGATAAGTTGTCTGACTGTTTGGTTTGTGTGTTTGGAAAACAACTGATTCTAGATAAATGATCATTCTGCCCCTATGCTAGATAAACCGTTTAGCTGTTTGGTTTGTGAGTTTGGAAAACAGATGATCTGCAGCTTTTTATAGATAAAAGGTCATTTTGATATACACAGTGTTGTTGTTTACATAATGTATGAATCGAAGCATGTCTTTTTCTTCCACGATAATTGTGATAAGACTAATGATGACAATAATGAAATTATTACTCGACATACACAATTTCAATAAGAACTTGAAATTTTTCATAAATCTTAGAATAACAAGCAAGTGAACGGATAAGCTAGAACTAGATGACAATATTTTAAAACAAAGCTTGAATACCATGCATATTCTCAACTCATAATTAGGGTTTTTCTCTTCCAAAGGTGAAAACTAGATGACAATTTTTTAAAACAAAGCTTGAATACCATGCATATTCTCAACTCATAATTAGGGTTTTTCTCTTCCAAATGTGAAATTCAGGATAATTATTTATCCTTTCCATGGCATAAAAATACAAATTTAATAATTACATCACCTCTGCATCCGCATATTAAGCTAGCTAGCATTGTTTCAGTACGGCCCCCCAATATGTGAACTCCAAAGTCTATTCATAGCTCGATTCATTAATAGGTAGAACTGGTTAGGTAAGAAAATTCACTCCATATAATACTTTCTGATACATTAATACTCTCATTGATCAAGCTGCTCATTCCATAAACTAAATCGAAGTCTTCAAGCTTCGTTAATGAGTTATTATCAATAAAATTAAATCTTTGTTTCTGGACACTCATTTGTTAATAGTGAACGTTAACTAAAATCATTTTGAAACTAGTCTTTTTTGAGAGTAGCATGGCGAATTATTCCAAATCAGAATGCTAAAACTGTATGAACCGAAGCTTCCCTTTTCTTGTACAAGTGAAACAACGTGAAACAAGAGGAACAGTAAATCAATATAGTAACAAAAGAAGAGAGTAATCAAGCACAAGCCAAAAGCTAAACTCTCGCTAATGCCTCTTTCCGCGAATTTTAAGCGTTCAACGACAGATCTCAACATTAGCATCAAAGAAATACCTCTTTCTCATCCATTTTTACCAGGCTAACAATAGATCAAAGTAGCACGTGAAGGGAATGGAAAAATTCCAAAGAGATGCAAGACACTTTTTAGGAACACGAGAAATTTTTACCATGCTAACAACGGAAGACCTCAAAGCTACACGTGAAAGGATCAAATACCTCTTTAGGGACTTGATTAGGGTGAGAGCTGGTAGAGACGAAGGAGGCGAGAGACCTGCATGGCGCTGCTTGCTAAATTTAGGACAGAGGACGGAGGGGCAACTTTCGTTTTTCGCTTCTATGAAACGCAGATAGCGTTGTCCTACCCGCGATCTGCATCTAATATTAAAGATCAAACGATGTTTTTAAAAACGCATTTTCCAAACAGAAAGTGGCGTTTTCAAAACGCCACCGCTGTAAATAAGCTCCCCCAAATGCACCCTAAGTGGGGTCGACTACATGAATCATTTTTCTCCATTGTGTCCTATTTTCATTTAATTTTAATAGATTAAGAACATTTTTTATACAATATGCCAATTTTTTTAGGTCTACCTCTGTCTTTCTTAATATAAGCTGAATCTAAAACATCTGCTCTCCTAACCAGATCATCAAATGGTCGACGTTAATGCGACCAAATCATCGGAGATGACTTTCTCTAATCTTGTCTATCACTAGAGCTACACCAACCCTATCACGGATATATTCATTTTGCATTTTGTCTCTATAGATGAGGATGTCATCCATCTAAGCATTCATCTGAGCAATCTCTTCTCAGCATTCTCTTCTCTTCTCAGCATTCTCTTCTCTAAGCATTCTCTTCACAACAACACTTGACTTTGTTTTATGCTTCTCTTTTAGAGGCCAACATTCTACGTCATAAAGCATTGCAGGTCTCACCGCCATCTTATTAAATTTTCCTTTACGTTTAACAGGTAATTTTCTATCACATACTAGACCTGATGCATTCTTCCACTTCAACCAACCAACTTGAATTCTACTAATTACATCCTCATCTATATCATCATCTCTTTGAACAATAGACCCGAGATATCTAAAATATTCACACCTTTTAATGATTTCATCAGCTAAAGTTACAATTTTATCGCTAGAGCTATTACTACTAAAATTGCATTCCATGTAGACCTACTCAGACGAAGGCCTTTAAACTCTATTGTAGACCTCCATAATTCAAGTTTTTCCTAAACTCTTTCTCTAATCTTCTCCACAACAAGGATATCATCAGCGAAAAGCATATAGCCATACACCAAAGTGCATCCTCCTGTAAATGTCTAGTAAGAGCATCCATAACTAAAGCAAAATGATATGTGCTTAAAATCAATCCCTGATGTAATCCAACTGAAATACGAAAATACTTGGTCAATCCTCCTGTTCGAGCACACCAACTCTAGTATGCCTATCTTTAATGGCTTGAATATAAGTCATATCAACATATTTCTTCTCCAAAACTCTCCAAAGGACTTCTCTTAGAACCTTCTTGTAAGCTTTTTCTAAATCAGTAAAAATCATATGTAGAGCCTCCTCTCTCTCTCTCTCTCTCTCTCTCTCTCTCTCTCTCTCTCTCTCTCTCTCTCTCTCTCTCTCTCTCTNCCGATCCCTGATGTAATCCAACTTAAATAAGAAAATACTTGGTCAATCCTCCTGTTCAAGCACACCAGCTCTAGTATACCTATCTTTAATGGCTTGAATATTTGTCATATCAACATATTTCTTCTCCAAAACTCTCCAAATGACTTCTCTTAGAAGCTTCTTGTAAGCTTTTTCTAAATCAATAAAAATCATAAGTAGAGCCTCCTTGCCTCTCTCTCTCTGTGTAACCTTTCAGTAAATGCATGGCTTCCGTAGTAGACCTATCAACATAAATCCAAACTCATTATGAGAAATCATTGTATCACATCTTAACATCAGATGGGCTACCATTGTCCAGTAATGAAATTTTTCATATCTTTAAGTTCTCTCTCAAATTTCAAATTCAAATCCCTTACATGTGGAGAATGGGGCTCTACTTATAATTTTTAGTGATATTTTGATTATTTTGGAAAAAATCTCAAACAACCATCAAAAATCTCATTTTGTTTTATTTGATCATTGGTGATTAATTCAATATCTAAGTGTTTCAATGACCTCATAATTGAATAATCTTAAATTTGTTGATTTTCCCTCATCAAGACACTTTATTTTATTATAATAATGCAAAATTCAAGATCATATAACCCTTCGATAAATATAATGAAGTTTTGAATCATACTTCAATAACTTGATTTGAGCTTATTTAGACTCAAGATTGACCACTCTTTGTGTCTTAAGGATTATCTTGTTGAGACGTTTAATTTAATTATAAACTTCTTAAATTGGAGTTCATGTCATCTTGAATTTACTTCCAAAAAATTTCAACTAAAAAATTGCAACAAGATTCGCACTTGATTGCATGGATTTTCTAATAATGTATCAAACATAATAATTATAAATTTATATTCGCATAGTCAATCAAAATCATAATTTATTTAGATGGTTTCCTTCATAAAGTCCATGGGTGTAGAGTAAATAAGTTTAATGTACTGAACATGTACCACCTTTCATGCACTTCTTCCCAAACTAAAAACAATTAAGACAGTTCAAAAAACACAAAAAACTCAGACATAACTACACATTAACATATTTCATTTCAATGAAAGTTAATTCCAAAAATCACTTCATGCCACTTATAANTTGAGGCGGCAAAAGCGGCATCTTGGGCCTGTTCCCTGGTTTGCGCTTCGATTTGAAGCTGCTGCCTTGCA
This sequence comes from Phalaenopsis hybrid cultivar, assembly GCA_002079205.1. Taxonomy (NCBI): domain Eukaryota; kingdom Viridiplantae; phylum Streptophyta; class Magnoliopsida; order Asparagales; family Orchidaceae; genus Phalaenopsis; species Phalaenopsis hybrid cultivar. The sequence continues at coordinate 158,725 of JXCR01028050.1, forward strand.
GTCGTTGGGATTTTATCTGTGATTGTTGATATGAAATAATTGAAGTTTGATAAAAAGGAATAATGATTGATACTTTGCTGTGCTTTTTAATAATTTTGCAATTTGTAGGAAATGAGAATATTAAGGGTATTAATTTTATAAAGATGCAAATTAGGAACATAAATGCTTTTTTTATAAAATAAACATAAATATTAAATATTATTAGTCGTGCATGGTGAGTTTTTTTTTTAAATTATTATGATTATAAATATTTAACAATATGGCTTTCTTTTCTTGCTATCAAATTAAAAGTGTGAAAAATATCTCTATAAATAGACATAATTATTAAATATTATTTATGATGTTTATGAAAATTTTAATAAATTTATATAAAAATAAGGTGGGGATTTGCATAAATTCCACTAAAAAAACTTTAACAAACATATTTAACACCTAAGATAACATAATAAGTAGGATTTAGTAGATTTTTATATCTAAAGTTTGTTAAATTAACTATATACTTGGAATTAGTAAATTTTTGTTGTTTGGAGAGTACCAAGTAGCGATAAGATATGTTGGTTGACTAACATGTGGACACCTATAAGAGATGGGAGAGAGCACTTTTGTGTCCCCCTCAACACTGCGGCCTAAGGGGAGGAGCAAGAGGAGAGACGAACAGCAATGCGGTCAGAGTCAGATGGTTGTCAAGTCCTTAGGATCGGGTGATCATTTTTTCCCTTTTATACTCTAGTATATGTGTTTTTCTTTTTATGCCTGGGACATGCCACGTGTTGCCTTTATTAAAGTGTTATTGTAGCCCTTGTCATTTGAATCTAATAAGTAATTNGCCAAGACCCATCAGTGTTCCAATCTCACCAACAGATAAGGAGAAAACCTATACAAATTAATTCAATTCGAGTAACGAAAATATTCTACGTTAGCAAATCAGTAAATGCAATCATCGTATATAGCAGAAAAACATGAAATCTTATGATATGGTGGAATTTCTCGTCCCGCAAACCTCGTATACGTACAAAGGTGAGGTCATGTTGTATGGCCAATAAATAAACAAAGTCACGGTGTATCCATTATGAAAATATCCAGTACAAATCCAAATCATATGCATAAAGAATTGATATTAATATGTAGGCAAAATTACATACATACCACCCAATTCTCATGAATTTACATATCTAACACCCACAGTTTTATATTTACAGTTGTAACACCTCTGTATCATAAATTTATGCATGAAAAAGTATATTTCACTTTTACAAAGGTAGTGATGGTGGTACTTTTTATGTGAACCTAAAGATTTGAGAGGGGTGCATGTAAAGATGAATGCTAAGGTGTTAGATATGTAAATACATGAGAACAGTGCGGTGTGAATGTAAATGCCCCTAATGTGCATCAATTCATACTAAAAAGAATTGAGAATAACAATAAAAAAAGATTCCAACATGCATGCAATATATTACTAACATCAATACAATTAAAATGACTAGTCCATAAAAATATATGTGGTACAGTTAAAAGATTTTGTTTTGGGACATTTACATGCATACCACCCAATTCCTATGTATTAACATATCTAACACCTAAATTTTATTGTTTAAGTTTATACCACCCAAATCATTCATAACACATAAAAAATATCACTGTTTTAACATTTAAAAAGTGAACAGCACATTTTCAAGCATAGCTAAGCTGGTATGCATGTAAAAAATGAAGTTGAGATGTTAGATATGTAAATACATAGGAATTGAGTGGTATATATGTAAATCTTCCTCTCTCTCTTTTTTTGTGCCGGAATCTAACCCCACACCTACACTTTGGAGATCAAGGGGTAAGATATTCACCCATTGGTCGTGTATAAAAAGGACATTGTGCTAAAAAACACAAAAGTTTGCCAGAACAATAGCTTGATGCAAATTCAAGAATATAACAAGCACATATTGANAAAATTTTATTGTTTGAGTTTATACCACCCAAATCATTCATATCACATAAAAAATATCACCGTTTTAACATTTAAAAAGTGAACTACACATTTTCAAGCATAGCTAAGCTGGTATGCATGTAAAAAATGAAGTTGAGATGTTAGATATGTAAATACATAGGAATTGAGTGGTATATATGTAAATCTTCCTCTCTCTCTTTTTTTTTTGTGCCGGAATCTAACCCCACACCTACACTTAGGAGATCAAGGGGTAAGATATTCACCCATTGGTCGTGTATAAAGAGGACATTATGCTAAAAAACACAAAAGTTTGCCAGAACAATAGCTTGATGCAAATTCAAGAATATAACAAGCACATATTGATGTCAAAAATTGCAATTTCAGTAAAGAATTAAACCTGCTTCCTGTTCCAATCATACTGCCTCGCAACAACAGCAGGAGCAAATTGGAGGAGAACAAAGCCCTCCTTTGAGACCTTGAAAGCCCCAGACTGAAATCAAACAAACTCATCAGCCATCATATATATAATAAAAAACTCAGCTTTCCAAGCAAAGACTAGAGCTTTCTGGATTTCGAACAACACTCACATCTAAAGGCGCAAACTCCGGCGGCTTTGGCTCAACTGATAGAGCGGCCTTCCCCTTGTATATGGAGTAGCCGGCGTAAACCCTAGTAGGCTGAGCTGAGAATAAGAGCGGAGAACAACTAGCATCAACTGTAAAAACGATAACTTGAAGGAAGATAACGTCCCAAGTGCTTACTTGCGGGAGACTGGACAGCGAAGGAGCGTTCCTCCGGCGCACGAGGGGCGACCCTCTNCAGGCTGAGCTGAGAATAAGAGCGGAGAACAACTAGCATCCACTGTAAAAACGATAACTTGAAGGAAGATAATGTCCCAAGTGCTTACTTGCGGGAGACTGGACAGCGAAGGAGCGTTCCTCCGGCGCACGAGGGGCGACCCTCTGCTGCTCGAAGTAGTCGGAGTGGCGGCAGCTCACATAGAGCTTCGTCTTCTTCTTTAGGGTTAGGGTTAGTGTTTGGGGGATGAAAGTGTGGCTTCGAAGAAGATTTGGGGGAAAGAAGAATGAGGGAGGTTGATGAGAGCTGCGGAGAACGGCGTGAGGCGGCAAAAGCGGCATCTTGGGCCTGTTCCCTGGTTTGCGGTTCGATTTGAAGCTGCTGCCTTGCAGTCGTTGGGACTTTATCTGTGATTGTTGATATGAAATAATTAAAGTTTGATAAAAAGGAATAATGACTGATACTTTTCTGTGCTTTTTAATAATTTTGCAATTTGTAGGAAATGAGAATATTAAGAGTATTAATTTTATAAAGATGCAAATTATGAACATAAATGCTTTTTTGTATAAAATAAACATAAATATTAAATATTATTAGTAGTGCATGGTGAGTTTTTTTATATTATTATTATAAATATTTAACAGTATGAGATTCTTTTCTTGCTATCAAATTAAAAGTGTGAAAAATATCTCTATAAATAGACATAATTATTAAATATTATTTATGATGTTTATGAAAATTTTAATAAATTTATATAAAACTAAGGTGGGGATTTGCATAAATTCCACTAAAAAAATTTAACAATCATATTTAACACCTAAGATAACATAATAAGTAGGATTTAGTAGATTTTTATAGCTAAAGTTTGTTAAATTAACTATATTCTTGGAATTAGTAAATTTTTCTTGTTTGGAGAGTACCAAGTAGCGATAAGATATGTTGGTTGACTGACATGTGGACACCTATAAGAGATGGGAGAGAGCACTTTTGTGTCCCCCTCAACACTGCGGCCCAAGGGGAGGAGCAAGAGGAGAGGCGAACAGCAATGCGGTCAAAGTCATATGGTTGTCAAGTCCTTAGGATCGGGTGATCACTTTTTCCCTTTTATACTCTATTATATGTGTTTTTCTTTTTATGTCTGGGACATGCCACGTGTTGCCTTTATTAAAGTGTTATTGTAGCCCTTGTCATTTGAATCTAATAAGTAATTTTATCATGTATCCATTTGATGTGTTGCATGTTATTTGTGGCATGTATCGTTGCCCCCACTCTGGGAGTTCTTGGGACTTTTTAGAATGCTCTGATAACAGCTTAACCACTTTTATGTGACTCGCACGAACCCCGAGGCACAATAAGTGAAGAGTGTCTGGACGGCACTGCGATTCCTTACGGCGGTGTCAGGAACTCGCCGGTTTCCGAGAGACAGAGTGTTGTCATTCGAACAAAGCTGCACCACCCTGCCACATCCTTGTGGTGCTCAATGACATGTGTCCCAAAGGCAGTGCATCATAGAACAATCATCATCATGGCCTGTTGCCATGTCAGGGGTGCTCCGTTGAAATTGTTAGGCCTCAAGCCACGTTGTGCCTTTTTGCAGGTTAGATATTTGTCACATTTATGGTGTTTTATGGTGTTGCATTGATTTAGTTTCCCTTTACAATAGGACAGCCCTTGATTGCCCTGGGGTTCGCCTTCTTAAAGTCAAAGCATCAGTGGTTTGATCTCGAGCTTATTTCAAAGATCTGTGAGTCGCCATCCCTCTTCCTAATGTTTTTCTTTTTTTTTTTTGTGTGCGCCTCCCTCCTCACCTCGTTCTCATGTCCTTCCAGTTACAACCTTGTTTTCTTAGTCGACGGTGATTATTTCCACATTTAGAGGTGTTTAAGGTTCAGTTCCAAGAGCTTTTGAGCCAGAGGACTTCATCGAATTTTGCATGCTTTGAATTCCTTTCCCCTCGTATATTTTTCCTTTCTAAGAAATAGCCTTAGGTTCTTTTTCAAACTAACTAGGCTATGCTCCTGCAAGAGAATACATATGTTGGGTTCCTTGTGTTCCCCTATGTTGGTTGTGTATAAGCCTTAGTTTGCCTCCTTGTTGCGATGTCGTTATTTAAACATTTTGACACAATTTCCTTCTTTCTCGGATGTGAAATAGGCTCATCATTCTTTTCTCAGTGCTTGACCACAAATTCAACCCGAAAGAAGTCACACGTCAAAGCGATGGTGCGAGGTCATTCAATTTGGTTTTTCCTGGCATTGGATGCTACTTTTTTGGTGGCATAGTACCGAAATCATAAGAACGGGACGCAGCATTGCTTCAGCTTCTTGACCCTGAGTGGCCTTTGTTTACGCTTTGGCCAAAGTCATGGTTGCAGTTTTGNGGCTTCTGCAAGAGAATACATATGTTGGGTTCTTTGTGTTCCCCTATGTTAGTTGTGCATAGGCCTTAGTTTGCCTCCTTGTTGTGATGTCGTCATTTAAACATTTTGACACAATTTACCCCTTTCTCGGATGTGAAATAGGCTCATCATTCTTTTCTCAGTGCTTGACCACAAATTCAACCCGAGAGAAGTCACGCGTCAAAGCGATGGTGCGAGGTCATTCAATTTGGTTTTTCCTGGCATTGGATGCTGCTTTTTTGGTGGCATAGTACCGAAATCATAAGAACGGGACGTAGCATTGCTTCAGCTTCTTGACCCTGAGTGGCCTTTGTTTACGCTTTGGCCAAAGTCATGGTTGCAGTCTTGTCGTTGTGACATTGTCCTCTGTTTTTTATTTTCGTACTGTGTCTCCCCTTTATTGGAACACATCATTATAACCTCCTTCTGAGTCGAAATGCCTCCTTTGGCATGTCAATGTCGATAGTTACATGGAATTCTGCCTTACTTTGTCACATTGCGCAGTTGATGCATCGTTTTAAGCTCAATGCAACAAATATAAGACACTGGTTGATTAGTTAGCACCAGTTTTTGTTGTATTTAAATTACTGTCTTCTAGTTTCGCGAAGTTGGGAAAAATGATAATCTTCCTTTTGGTTATTGCACATCTTTTTTGTGTGGGTGGTGACCAACATTGAGTTGTTTGATCAAGTCTTTCGATAGGGTCCAGTTATCCCGGGCAGATGAGTTTTCTATTTTTATAAAAGACTGATCTAGAGACTTGTCGTCTCGGGCAGTTGATGCACCATTTCACATGGGTGGCGATTCTTCTTGGCTCGACCTTTCTACTATATGTAGATTTCCTAGTGAGGTGTGTAGGAAAGTGTTGGATTCATGCCACTACAAGGAGTGTGTGTGTGTGTATTGTCTTTCGACTTATCTTTTGCATGTCATTGGACTTTTTTTCTTTCACATTTTCGTTATGCCTTTGTTGCATGTTTGTTGTTTCGCCTCCGCCATATTTCACATTCATTATGGGATGAAAGGTGGGCACCCCATGATCATTTACACAATCCTGTCATGCAACCCTTATGGGTCAAGGTCACATTTTTCATGTGTTGTGTGGCCATCACATGGTTGATTTGAGAGTTTTGCACTTTTTGAACACGCTTTTGTGATGCCCTCGTTGCAGCAGCTTGTCTTTTTTGCCTTGTTTATGTCAACACTTTATGTGTCGCACTTTTAGGGCTTAGTTTTTCATGCACTCGATTTGCATATTGTGCATTTTTATGCACTGAGTGTTTTACTCTATCTAAGTGAGGCATTTGTTTTCTTTTTGTAGGTTTACGTTGCAATAGTCACTATGTTAGTGCGATGCTTCAACTACCCTTAGTTTGGCATGTGGTTGTAATATGGCAATGAGCATTGTGTGTTGGTTGATCTAGTCGAGCAATGTGAATTATCTTATTACAGTTATGATACTTCTAAACATAGTCCTACAGGAATAACCTCCATCAATGATTGTGGCGAGGGTTAATTCATTCAGATGCTCGGGATGGACCTATCTTGGTGACTCTATCAAGATTATATGAGGGGCCAAGGACCCTTGGCCCCTGCACCGCACGCCTTGCACTTAGATGTTGCATAAGCAACACCTTATAAATTTTTTCTGGAACTTGGGTTAGGGTGTATTTAGGAATTTTTGTACATTGATATCGTTCATTGTATAGTTTTAACTATTTCTCACATTGAGTGTTTTTTTTGCATGCTTTACTTTGTGTGAGACATGTGTACTAGCATACCTAGGGTGAATTTTCCCGACAGGGTGTCGTATAAAAAAAGGAGGAGTTTAATGATTTAGACACACACATTTTCTACAGGTGTGCTTATCTCTCCCCCAACTAGATACGTCCTTTTATAGGATACATGATACAACTCATACTAACCTCTATTTTACAGACTGAGCCTTCTATTATATATTCTCCTTGTACTTTTAGAGTCCCTTAGGAGAATCTGTAAATAAGGTGCTAACATGAGACTTGAAGCTTGAAGCATGGACATTGTGGAGAGAACCAATCTCTGTTTGCTCGTATCTGATACTTAATTTCATGTTACACTTTTATTATATAATTTTTAGGATTGAGCATATATATACAAAGCTCGCCCCCACATTTCCTTTTATGGGATTATAGTTAACACAACAAAATTGTTGGTCCCTTAATCTTTTATATCAAGTGTTCACTTTTTAACACCTTGCATGTGTTCACTCTGGACACGATTATGACTAAGCTCATTAGGATATAGTCTTTATTGCAAAAGGGTAATCTTAAGAGATTTATCCATAATAAAATTTAAGACTAACATATTTAAAATATTGAAATATATTTTTTTTGCATTTTTTAACATACATGACCTTTGGATCAATTTTAAAATTATCATATTACATGAACATTACCCCTAAGCTTGTTAATAGGACATTAACGCTTGGGATGTCTTAATTCAATGCATATACACGACATTACATGAGAGAAGTACTCTTGCTTTCCAATATAACTCACCCAATATTTGTTTTGTACGATTAGACGGTAGCTCGGTGCATTATAGGGTGTTGGAGGCTTTCTTGATCCAAATGAAATTATAAGTCATTTACGGGGTGGCTTGGATTTACGACGAAGTCATATTTTTTTCTCTTCTTTCCTCTTTGTTCTCTACTTGTACTATTGACAAGTATAATCTCTATTTTCTTTTTGATCAATGTTAGTCATAGGAGCCCTGACGTTTCTTACATTTGGCTTCGAATCTACTAGATCATTTTGAATGATATGATACATGGACTATTGACGAAGCGATCCCCCACTGGGTTGGGTAAACTAACTTCGCAATTTAGTTGATATGAGGTCTCATTAGTATGGGAAGAATAATTCGTTGAGCCCTAAACATGCTATATTTGCCTTCAAGGTCTTTCTTCAACCTACCTGTTGATCAACCCTGCTTTTGGGAACTTTCGTCTCCTCTGTAGAGTCTTTGTGGACGAGTATCGTAAACCCTCTTAGCTCAACAACATTTACCCATCAGATTATGGTGATTCATCATTTACTTGATATCCTAAATTTGCCTCGATAATTGGAAGATTTCTCCCATTGGGATCGTCAAAAAACTTATTGATTGGTTATATTTCAAAAGACTGATATAAAATAAATACAAAACTTTTTATCGTGGGTCTTCTTGGGCTTTCCCTCGGGATGTAATTCACCGCGATGACACGTCATCGTGAGAAGTCTCTTGAAGCCAAATCAAAATAAAAGTGATTTTGTATTTTAGTTGGATTATGATGATCTTTCTATGAGATTTTTCTCGAATATTTTTTCTCGGGTTGAGCATGGTTTGATTTATTTTGGACCCTTCATCTCTGATTTACGTTACAAGGACATTCTTATATAAAGATCTCCATAACAACTATTTTTATTTCTTCTTAGCATTTATTCAATTTTCCACCTAAAATTTCTTCTTTTACATTTTAAAGCGAGGTGACTTGGAAATGAATATTCAAATTGTGGAGAAATGCTGAGAAGACCATGACATTCTGGTCAGGAAAAAAATGGGTGCGAAGAACCATGTACAGTAACAACACACATTGAGAAGTAATGACACATAATGCGGAGTAACTGAGTGCCATACATGATAATGACACACATTATAGAGTAATGATGCATAATATGGAGTAATGACACACATTACAAATTAATAAAGTCATCTGCAGAGCAACAACAGACTAAAGAGTAACGACACACGGTTTAAAGTAATGACACATATTACAGGGTAAGAACATACATCATGGAGTAATGAAGTATCATACAAAATAACGATGCACATTACAAAGTAATGAAGTGCCATGCAGAGTGACACAATGTTCTAAAAAAGGTGCAATGAAGTATCCCAAACATGATACATCGAAGGCCCAATGATAACTCTCGAGTGCAAATGCTAAAGATCGTTGTGGCAAAAATACAATGATTTTCTCTAAACTCCTATAGTTCTCTCCTTGTATCTTATACCAACAAGCGATGTCTCAGGTCTAATAGCAAACCGTGAATAAGGGTTACACATGTCAATTGATGTAGGGTCAACTAACGCCTTAGTGGCTAGTCACTGTTGTAATTTTCTACACCAGTCTACGTGACTAACTACTGTCATTACAACCTCCATGACGACATAATGATCTTCTTGCAACCCGCTACGACTTATGTGATTAGTTTTTGTTATAAATTTTCATTACGATCTGCATACTATCATTACAATATTTTACTACAACCTTTATGGTCAATTAACACTTAGTTGCATCCCACTGCAGCATGTGTGGTCAATTAATACTGTTGCCTTTCTCTACAACTTACGCGACGACCGTTATCATTGCAATACCCACCCACTACAGTTGTTGTGGTCAATTGGTGCTATTACAATCTCCAACTCAACATTTGTGGCCAATTGACATTATTGTAGTCTTCACCACAATCTTATGGCTAAATAATGCTATTATAATCACCAAACATGACTTGCATAGCTAATTGCTACTACAACTTCCATCTACAACCCCTGTGGCAAATCAACGCTCTTGCAACTATCAACTATGACCCATATGACTAATTACTATTTCAAACATGATGCGTACTACAAACCGACACTATTATAATAACATTTATGACAAATTACATTTTTAGTAAAAGATCAACTACAACATTTGGAGCCCAACTATGATTATTATCGCCTAGAACTGCAATTATTATATCCCAATTACAAATATGAAAGTTGGATTACTATTGCATATCTGTAATTATGAACTTTGTAATTCCATCTTTTATAATTCAATAGAATAGTATAGCTATGTGCTTACAACTGTATAGTTGATTACTTTGACCGTACTAGTTCTCTTGATTTTTTTTATCTTTCTAGTGTTTTTCCTCTAAAAAAAACCACATGTCTCATCTTACAAATTCTTTATTATTATTGTGTACTCGATATTCGTAAAATGCTAAGAGATTAAATTATCTCTTCGCCACCATGAATCTTCCGACACTCAACAAAGTTGAAGTTATTTTTATACAATTTAATTGAATATATGATTAATTAAGATCTATCACCAGAAACAAAAGTGATAAATATTATTCAATAAGTTCATTATAATTCTTAGCAACTATTAATTAAATAAAAAACAATTAAATAATAAATAATCAATGAATATTAAAATATTAATTAATGATACATTTGATTTAGTAACTACAATTAATAAATTTTTTTTTAAATTAATATTCTTGTACGTTCATAATATTTTTATAATAAAATAGTTTAATTTATAACTAAATTAACAAACTTAAATCTTTAAAAATAATATGCCAATTGAGGATTTAGAAATATTTAACAAACCTTAAGCCTCAATATTTATTTTTTAATCTAATCAACCTAAAATTTATTAAATCCGAATTTACGAGATTTGCTATCAGATTCAATCCTATAAATTGCAAAACACCCGATGTTCGAAACAATATCGAAAAAATCTAGAATTATCTCAATGTTAGATTTATGGTTCGTTTGGGATAGCAGTGTGAACGCGTGGCGCTGGCAGACCGCGCGTGCGGGTGTTTAGTTTGGTGTCTCGAGCATGGCAGGACACTGCGGGACACCATTTTGGTGGAAAACAGGTCGCGGATCAATCCCCACGACCCACGATCGACGATGGATTATTACACATGATACCCTCCTCGCTTCTCCCCTAACCAAAATCCCTATGTTGGACATCGAAGTTCTCACATTCCTCCCTCCATATCGCTCCACTGTTGCGGTCAATTCCATCGCACAACTCCTTCCCTGGCCTCCCTTCCACGCGATCCTCCCTCTCTGCGGCATTCGAAGTCGCCGTTGATCATTTCCATTCTCCTCCAGACTACCGCGAGCTCTCTGCGAAGAACGATAAAAACCTTAATCCCCATCGTTGCAATGGCAACGGTAATCCCAACGGCTACTTGCCTCCCGTCACGTATATAGGGTTGCTAGACCAACTTTCTTCTAGCTAAACATTGCCGATTGCTCCCTTTTTTATCTCAGTAAGGTGAGTGTTTCCCTTTAAATTCCCCCTCGTCCATTTTTGTCCTGCTGAATTTTTTATTTTATTGAAAGTTTAGGTTTTGCTTGGGCTCTGTTGTTGTAAAATTCAGTTCTCTTATCGGTGGGTACATATTAGGAACCAATATGTCATCTTCCTGAAATTTGTTTATTTAGGGCTAGTTTGGGTTAAGGTAAGTGTTTGGAAGTAATTAGAACAATGACAAGTATTTGATTTGCTAAAAGTCACTGAAATTGTTCCTACCTTTTTTTTTTAAACCAACTGCATGCATACATGGGAGAAGTGAGTTTAACTTGTGAGGCTTAGAAGTCAATTTCTTTTGTATTTTATGAAATTCAGTAATAAAATAATACATTTATAAAATGAGAACGAGTTAGAATGATTATTTTACTTGTAATGGTAATAAAGTAAATTGTGTATCTGAACATTTCTTCTGTTTTGAAATGAATTTCTGCTTATGAAGTATCAAATATGTGACCGTTCCAATTTTGTTTTAAACAATTTTATTAAATAAGGGCAAAATAGTTATTTTTCTAGAAACAGCTGCCTCGCAGCTATTTTCACATAACTATAACAAACAGACAGTCAGCTTCCCCGCAACAGTTTCCCTACAGCAACTTCCTGAGACAACGCAGTTGCAGCTGCCCCAAAGAGTCCCTTAATCTCTCTCAGCATTGCTCTTTTCCCTTTGGATGGAAAAGTTAGTTATGTATCCGTGCATTGAATGTAAATTTATGTCCGATGTTCAATTAAAAATAAACAAGTATCAAAGTGGGCCCACAATCTTTTAAATAATAATAAAAATTTCTATTTTTGTGGGGCTCATATTGGCCTCATATTTTCAGAGATTGCGTCCGATGCGGCTGACTCAATAACTTCTTTTTAGGGTTTCAGACTCGAGGAAGTTACATCGATTCGGTACTTCGCAAATATAAGAAAAGTTCTCAGAGAAAAAACTCATCTTCTTCTCCGGAGTTGTTTTCGTTAACACCGGTATGGACAGCGGTGGGAACTCGCTCGCATCTGGGCCGGACGGGACGAAGCGCAAGGTCTGCTACTTCTACGATTCCGAGGTCGGGAACTACTATTACGGACAAGGCCATCCGATGAAGCCGCATCGTATCCGCATGACCCACGCTCTGCTAGCGCACTATGATCTCTTGCATCACATGCAGGTCTACAAACCTAACCCAGCTCGGGAACGCGATCTATGTCGCTTTCACGCAGACGACTATGTTTCCTTCCTCCGTTCAATCACGCCGGAGACGCAGCAGGATCAAATCCGAGCCCTTAAGCGATTCAATGTCGGTGAGGATTGTCCTGTTTTTGATGGTTTGTACAGCTTCTGTCAGACGTATGCCGGGGGTTCGGTTGGAGGTGCTGTGAAACTCAACCACGGGCATGATATTGCGATCAATTGGGCGGGAGGTCTTCACCATGCGAAGAAGTGCGAGGCGTCGGGGTTTTGCTACGTGAATGATATAGTATTGGCGATTCTTGAGCTCCTGAAAAAGCACGAGGTATTGTTGCTTATTCAGCTCTTTAGTTTTCTTTCATAAGTTTGGTACATATCATGAATTTGAACTGCAATTAACAATATTTTTCCTTAAAAATGTAATGTTGTTGGCTTTTAAATATTTTTACATGCATAGGAATTGTGTGGTATGCATGCATAGGAATCGTGGGGCATTTACATAAATATCATATGTATTTACATATCTAACAACTAAACGCCAAATTTCTCATTTATACCACCTTTCTTACGTGAAAAGGTGTATTTCATTTTTTAATAGAAAAAAAAGTGACGTTCTTGATGTGATATGGGTGGTATGTGTCTGTCCCCAATTGAAATTTGTTGTTTGTTTTGAAAATAATTTAATTTAATATATGTAATTTTGATTTTGAAAGTAATGTTTAATTTTAAATAGTTTAGATAATGGAGCACAATACCACAAGTGATATCTAATCTCGAAAGATAAACGTATCACTTTTTATTAGACTTAACTATTAAACTAAGAAATTCATGGCTCTATTTTGGTCTGCAGAATATATGACCGATAATTCCCCTGTCTAATATAAGAATTAGATAGAGTTTATGTAATCCGATGAACTAATTATCTCATAGAGGCATGCCCCCTTTGTTAATTACATCTCAGGCAGCCGATGTAACATAAAAAAACTCTCGATTAAGATCAAGAGTTTCGTTTTCAAGAATTCAAAGTATAGTTTTGACGATTGTTTATAAGAAAATCAAGTGAGAATGACTCAATGTGACACTATTATTTTGGGAATCCAAAGGAGCGAAAGGTAGGAGATGTCATAAATTATGAGGAGAACCTCAATGACTTTTTGAGCTGTCATTTTATTTGGTTTTGTCTTTGAAAGGGAAATTATAATGTTTGAATTCTGCAATTTATTATAAATTCAAAACTTATGTCTGCACGACATATAATCATACAAACGATTAGGGGTGTAAACAGACCAAACACGAACGAACGATGATTGTGTTTGTGTTCGGTTCGTTTGAAATTTAGTTTGTTTGAAATAAACTCGTGTTTGAAATTGTTCGTGAAGNCATCACATCTTAACATCAGATGGGTTGTATCACATCTTAACATCAGATGGGCTACCATTGTCCAGTAATGAAATTCTTCATATCTTTAAGTTCTCTCTCAAATTTCAAATTCAAGTCCCTTACATGTGGAGAATGGGGCTCTACTTATAATTTTTAGTGATATTTTGATTATTTTGGAAAAAATCTCAAACAACCATAAAAAATCTCATTATGTTTTATTTGATCATTGGTGATTCATTCAATATTTAAGTGTTTCAATGACCTCATAATTGAATAATCTTAAATTTGTTGATTTTCCCTTATCAAGACACTTTATTTGATTATAATAATGCAAAATTCAAGAACATATAACCCTTCGATAAATATCATGAAGTTTTGAATCGTACTTCAATAACTTGATTTGAGCTTATTTAGACTCAAGATTGACCACTCTTTGTGTCTTAAAGATTATCTTGTTGAGACGTTTAATTTAATTATAAACTTTTTCAATTGGAGTTCATGTTTTCCATCTTGAATTTACTTCCAAAAAATTTCAACTAAAAAATTTCAACTAAAAAATTGCAACAAGATTCGTTCTTGATTGCATGGATTTCTAATAATGTATCAAACATAATAATTATAAATTTATATTCGCATAGTCAATCAAAATCATAATTTATTTAGATGGTTTCCTTCATAAAGTCCATGGGTTTAGAGTAAATAAGTTTAATGTGCTGAACATGTACCACCTTTCATGCACTTCTTCCCAAACAAAAAAACAATTAAGACAGTTCAAAAAACACAAAAAACTCGGACATAACTACACATTAACATATTTCATTTCAATGAAAGTTAATTCCAAAAATCACTTCATGCCACTTATAAACACTTCCAATGTAATAAAAAGCTTATTAGCAACTCATATGAGCAGCTAATTTCCATATCTAACAATACTGGGGTTAATTCTTCGTCCCATACCTTTTTCCTTTAAAAGGATCATGAAAGAACTCACAACCATCCTTCGCACCAAGACCCATCAGTGTTCCAATCTCACCGACAGATAAGGAGAAAACCTATACAAATTAATTCAATTAGAGTAACGAATATATTCTACGTTAGGAAATCAGTAAATGCAATCATCGTATATAGCAGAAAAAACATGAAATCTTATGATATGGCGGAATTTCTCGTCCCGCAAACCTCGTATACGTACAAACCTCGTATACGTACAAAGGTGACGTCATGTTGTATGGCCAATAAATAAACAAAGTCGCGGTGTATCCATTATGAAAATATCCAGTACAAATCCAAATCATATGCATAAAGAATTGATATTAATATGTAGGCAAAATTACATACATACCACCCAATTCTCATGAATTTACATATCTAACACCCACAGTTTTATATTTACAGTTGTAACACCTCTGTATCATAAATTTATACATGAAAAAGCATATTTCACTTTTACAAAGGTAGTGATGGTGGTACTTTTTATGTCATCCTAAAGATTTGAGAGGTATGCATGTAAAGATGAATGCTAAGGTGTTAGATATGTAAATACATGAGAACAGTGCGGTGTGAATGTAAATGCNTGATAAGTGAAGAGTGTCTGGACGGCACTGCGATTCCTTACGGCGGTGTCAGGAACTCGCCAGTTTCCGAGAGACAGAGTGTTGTCATTCCAACAAAGCTGCACCACCCTGCCACATCCTTGTGGTGCTCAATGACATGTGTCCCAAAGGCAGTGCATCATAGAACAATCATCATCATGGCATGTTGCCATGCAGGGGTGCTCCGTTGAAATTGTTAGGCCTCAAGCCATGTTGTGCCTTTTTGCAGGCTAGATATTTGTCACGTTTATGGTGTTTATGGTGTTGCATTGATTTAGTTTCCCTTTACAATAGGACAGCTCTTGATTGCCCTAGGGTTCGCCTTCTTAAAGTCAAAGCATCGGTGGTTTGATCTCGAGCTTATTTCAAAGATCTGTGAGTCGCCATCCCTCTTCCTAATGTTTTTCTTTTTTTTTTTTGTGTGCGCCTCCCTCCTCACCTCGTTCTCATGTCCTTCCAGTTACAACCTTGTTTTCTTAGTCGACGGTGATTATTTCCACATTTAGAGGTGTTTAAGGTTCAGTTCCAAGAGCTTTTGAGCCAGAGGACTTCATCGAATTTTGCATGCTTTGAATTCCTTTCCCCTCGTATATTTTTCCTTTCTAAGAAATAGCCTTAGGTTCTTTTTCAAACTAACTAGGCTATGCTCCTGCAAGAGAATACATATGTTGGGTTCCTTGTGTTCCCCTATGTTGGTTGTGTATAAGCCTTAGTTTGCCTCCTTGTTGCGATGTCGTTATTTAAACATTTTGACACAATTTCCTTCTTTCTCGGATGTGAAATAGGCTCATCATTCTTTTCTCAGTGCTTGACCACAAATTCAACCCGAAAGAAGTCACACGTCAAAGCGATGGTGCGAGGTCATTCAATTTGGTTTTTCCTGGCATTGGATGCTACTTTTTTGGTGGCATAGTACCGAAATCATAAGAACGGGACGCAGCATTGCTTCAGCTTCTTGACCCTGAGTGGCCTTTGTTTACGCTTTGGCCAAAGTCATGGTTGCAGTTTTGTCGTCGTGACATTGTCCTCTATTTTTTATTCTCGTACTGTGTCTCCCCTTTATTGGAACACATCATTATAACCTCCTTCTGAGTCGAAATGCCTTCCTTTGGCATGCCAATGTCGATAGTTACATGGAATTCTGCGTTACTTTTTCACATTGCACAGTTGATGCATCGTTTTAAGCTCAATGCAACAAATATAAGACACTGGTTGATTAGTTAGCACCAGTTTTTGTTGTATTTAAATTACTGTCTTCTAGTTTCGCAAAGTTGGGAAAAATGATAATCTTCCTTTTGGTTATTGTACATCTTTTTTGTGTGGGTGGTGACCTACATTGAGTTGTTTGATCAAGTCTTTCGATAGGGTCCAGTTATCCCGGGCAGATGGGTTTTCTATTTTTATAAAAGACTGATCTAGAGACTTGTCGTCTCGAACAATTGATGCACCATTTCACATGGGTGGCGATTCTTCTTGGCTCGACTTTCATCGCTTATCGGGGTGAATATACGTAAACTCATTCTCTTTCCATTCTACCATATGTAGATTTCCTAGTGAGGTGTGTAGGAAAGTGTTGGATTCATGCCACTACAAGGAGTGTGTGTGTGTGTAATGTCTTTCAACTTATCTTTTGCATGTCATTGGACTTTTTTTCTTTCACATTTTCGTCATGCCTTTGTTGCATGTTTGTTGTTTCGCGTCCACCATATTTCACATTCATTATGGGATGAAAGGTGGGCACCCCATGATCATTTACACAATCCTGTCATGCAACCCTTATGGGTCAGGGTCACATTTTTCATGTGTTGTGTGGCCATCACATGGTTGATTTGAGAGTTTGCACTTTTTGAACACGCTTTTGTGATGCCCTCGTTGCAGCAGCTTGCCTTTTTTGCCTTGTTTATGTCAACACTTTATGTGTCGCACTTTTAGGGCTTAGTTTTTCATGCACTCAATTTGCATATTGTGCATTTTTATGCACTGAGTGTTTTACTCTAAGTGAGGCATTTGTTTTCTTTTCGTAGGTTTACGTTGCAATAGTCACTATGTTAGTGCGATGCTTCAACTACCCTTAGTTTGACACGTGGTTGTAATATGGCAATGAGCATTGTGTGTTGGTTGATCTAGTCGAGCAATGTGAATTATCTTATTACAGTTATGATACTTCTAAGCATAGTCCTACAGGAATAACCTCCATCAATGATTGTGGTGAGGGTTAATTCATTCAGATGCTCGGGATGGACCCATCTCGGTGACCCCATCAAGATTATATGAGGGGCCAAGGACCCTTGGCCCCTGCACCACGCCTTGCACTTAGATGTTGCATAAGCAACACCTTATAAATTTTTTCTGGAACTTGGGTTAGGGTCTATTTAGGAATTTTTGTACATTGATATCGTTCATTGTATAGTGTTAACTATTTCTCACATTGAGTGTTTTTTTGCATGCTTTACTTTGTGTGAGACATGTGTACTAGCATACCTAGGGTGAATTTTCCCTACAGGGTGTCGTATCAAAAAAGAAGGAGTTTAATGATTTAGACACACACATTTTCTACAGGTGTTGCTTAGCTCTCCCCCCACCAGATATGTCATTTTATAGGGTACATGATACAACTCATACTAACCTCTACTTTACAGACTGAGCCTTCTATTATATATTTTCCTTGTACTTTTAGAGTCCCTTAGGAGAATCTGTAAATAAGGTGCTAACATGAGACTTGAAGCTTGAAGCATGGACATTGTGGAGAGAACCAATCTCTGTTTGCTCGTATCTGATACTTAATTTCATGTTACACTTTTATTATATAATTTTTAGGATTGAGCATATATATACAAAGCTCGCCCCCACATTTCCTTTTTATGGGATTATGGTTAACACAACAACATTGTTGGTCCCTTAATCTTTGATATCGAGTGTTCACTTTTCAACACCTTGCATGTTTTCACTATGCTCATGTTTGTGGTTCATCTGGACACGATTATGACTAAGCTCATTAGGATATAATCTTTATTGAAAAAGGGTAATCTTAAGAGATTTATCCATAATAAAATTTAAGACTAACATATTTAAAATATTGAAATATATTTTTTTCGCATTTTTTAACATACATGACCTTTGGATCAATTTTAAAATTATCATATTACATGAATATTACCCCTAAGCTTGTTAATAGGACATTAACGCTTGGGATGTCTTAATTCAATGCATATATACTACATTACATGAGAGAAGTACTCTTGCTTTCCAATATAACTAACCCAATATTTGTCTTGTACGATTAGACGGTAGCCCGATGCTTTATAGGGTATTGGAGGCTTTCTTGATCCAAATGAAATTATAAGTCATTTACGGGGTAGCTTGGATTTATGACGAAGTCATATTTTTTTTTCTTCTTTCCTCTTTGTTCTCTGCTTGTACTATTGACAAGTATAATCTCTATTCTCCTTTTCATCAATGTTAGAGTCGTAGGAGCCCTGACGTTTCTTACATTTGGCTTCGAATCTACTAGATCATTTTGAATGATATGACACATGGACTATTGACGAAGTGATCCCCCACTTGGTTGGGTAAACTAACTTCGCAATTTAGTTGATATGAGGTCTCAATAGTATGGGAAGAATAATTCGTTGAGCCCTGAACATGCTATATTTGCCTTCAAGGTCTTTCTTCGACCTACCTGTTGATCAACCTTGCTTTTGGGAACTTTCGTCTCCTCTGTAGAGTCTTTGTGGACGAGTATCGTAAACCCTCTTAGCTCAACAACATTTACCCATCAGATTATGGTGATTCATCATTTAATTGATATCCTAAATTTGCCTCGATAATTGGAGGATTTCTCCCATTGGGATCGTCAAAAAGCTTATTGATTGGTTATATTTCAAAAGACTGATATAAAATAAATACAATACTTTTTATCGTGGATCTTCTTGGGCTTTCCCTCGGGATGTAATTCACCGCGATGACACGTCGTCGTGAGAAGTCTCTTGAAGCCAAATCAAAATAAAAGTGATTTTGTATTTTAGTTGGATTATGATGATCTTTCTATGAGATTTTTCTCGAATATTTTTCTCGGGTTGAGCATGATTTGATTTATTTTGGACCCTTCATCTCCGATTTACATTACAAGGACATTCTTATATAAAGATCTCCATAACAACTATTTTTATTTCTTCTTAGCATTTATTCAATTTTCCACCTAAAATTTCTTCTTTTACATTTTAAAGCGAGGTGACTTGGAAATGAATATTCAAATTGTGGAGAAATGCTGAGAAGACCATGACATTCTGGTCAGGAAAAAAATGGGTGCGAAGAACCATGTACAGTAACAACACACATTGAGAAGTAATGACACATAATGCGGAGTAACTGAGTGCCATACATGATAATGACACACATTATAGAGTAATGATGCATAATATGGAGTAATGACACACATTACAAATTAATAAAGTCATCTGCAAAGCAACAACAGACTAAAGAGTAATGACACACGATTCAAAGTAATGACACATATTACAGGGTAAGAACATACATCATGGAGTAATGACGTATCATACAAAATAACGATGCACATTGCAAAGTAATGAAATGCCATGCAGAGTGACACAATGTTCTAAAAAATGTGCAATGAAGTATCCCAAACATGATACATCGAAGGCCCAATGATAACTCTCGAGTGCAAATGCTAAAGATCGTTGTGCCAAAAATACAATGATTTTCTCTAAACTCCTATAGTTCTCTCCTTATATCTTATACCAACAAGCGATGTCTCGGGTCTAATAGCAAACCGTGAATAAGGGTTACACCTGTCAACTGATGTAGGGCCAACTAACGCCTTAGTGGCTAGTCACTGTTGTAATTTTCTACACCAGTCTATGTGACTAACTATTGTCATTACAACCTCCATGACGACATAATGCTCTTCTTGCTACCCGCTACAACTTATGTGATTAGTTTTCATTATAAATTTTCATTACTATCTGCATACTATCATTACAATATTTTACTACAACCTTTATGGTCAATTAACACTTTAGTTGCATCCCACTGCAGCCTGTGTGGTCAATTAATATTGTTGCCTTTCTCTACAACTTACACGATGACCGTTATCATTGCAATACCCACCCACTACAGTTGTTGTGGTCAATTGGTGCTATTACGATCTCCAACTCAACATTTGTGGCCAATTGACACTATTGTAGTTTTCACCACAATCTTATGACTAAATAATGCTATTATAATCACCAACCATGACTTGCATAGCTAATTGCTACTACAACTTCCATCTACAACCCCTGTGGCAAACCAACGCTCTTGCAACTATCAACTATGACCCATATGACTAATTACTATTTCAAACATGATGCGTACTACAAACCAACACTATTATAATAACATTTATGACAAATTTCATTTTTCGTAAAAGATCTACTACAACATTTGCAGCCCAACTATGATTATTACCGCCTAGAACTGCAATTATTATATCCCAATTACAAATATGAAAGTTGGATTGCTATTGCATATCTGTAATTATGAACTTTGTAATTCTATCTTTTATAATTCAATAGAATAGTATAGATATGTACTTACAGCTGTATAGTTGATTACTTTGACCGTACTAGTTCTCTTGATTTTTTTATCTTTCCAGTGTTTTTCCACTAAAAAAAACCAGGTGTCTCATCCTACAAATTCTTTATTATTCGTGTGTACTCGATATTCGTAAAATGCTAAGAGATTAAATTATCTCTCCGCCACCACGAATCTTCCGACACTCAACAAAGTTGAAGTTATTTTTATACAATTTAATTGAATATATGATTAATTAAGATCTATCAGCATAAACAAAACTGATAAATATTATTCAATAAGTTCATTATAATTCTTAGTAACTATTAATAAACTAAAAACAATTAAATAATAAATAATCAATGAATATTAAAATATTAATTAATGATACATTTGATTTAGTAACTACAATTAATATAAATTTTATTAAATTAATATTCTTGTGCGTTCATAATATTTTTATAATAAAATAGTTTAATTTATAACTAAATTAACAAACTTAAATCTTTAAAAATAATATGCCAATTGAGGATTTAGAAAGATTTAACAAACCTTAAGCCTCAATACTTATTTTTTAATCTAATCAACCTAAAATTTATTAAATCCGAATTTACGGGATTTGCTATTAGATTCAATCCTATAAATTGCAAAACACCATATGTTCGAAACAATATCGAAAAAATCTAGAATTATCTCAATGTCAGATTTAGGGTTCGTTTGGGATAGCGGGGTGAGCGCGTGACGCCGGCGGACCGCCCGTGCGGGTGTTTAGTTCGGCGTCTTGAGCACGGTAGGACACTGCGGGACGCCATTTTGGCGGAAAGCAGGTCGCAGATCGATCCCCATGACCCGCGATCGACGATGGATTATTACACATGATACCCTCATCGCTTCTCCCCTAACCAAAATCCCTCTGTTGGACGTCGAAGCTCTCACGTTCCTCCCTTCATATCGCTCCACTATCGCGGTCAATTCCATCGCACAACTCCTTCCCTGGCCTCCCTTCCACGCGATCCTCCCTCTCTGCGGCATTCGAAGTCGCCGTTGATCATTTCCGTTCTCCTTTAGACTACTGCGAGCTGTCTGCGAAGAGCGATAAAAACCTTAATCCCCATCGTTGCAATGGCAGCGGTAATCCCAACGGCTACTTGCCTCCCGTCGCGTATCTAGGGTTGCCAGACCAACTTTCTTCTAGCTAAACATTGCAGACTGCTCCCTTTTTTACCTTAGTAAGGTGAGTGTTTCCCTTTAAAGTCACCCCCGTCCATTTTTGTCCCGCTGAATCTTTTATTTTATTGAAAGTTTAGGTTTTACTTGGGTCCTGTTGTTGTAAAATTTAATTCTCTAATCGGTGGGTGCATATTATGAATCAATATGTCATCTTCCTGAAATTTGTTTATTTAGGACTGATTTGGGTTAAGACAAGTGTTTGGAAGTAATTGGAACAATGACAAGTATTTGATTTGCTAAAAGTCACTGAAACTGTCCATACCTTTTTTTTTTGAAACCAACTGCATACATAGGAGAAGTGAGTTTAGCTTGTGAGGTTTAGAAGTCAATTTCTTTTGTATTTTATGAAATTCAATAATAAAATAATACATCTATAAAATGAGAACGAGTTATAATGATTATTTTACTTGTAATGGTAATAAAATAAATTGTGTATCTGAACTTTTATTCTGTTTTGAAATGAATTTCTGCTTATGAAATATCAAATATGTGACCGTCACAATTTTGTTTTAAACAATTTTATTAAATAAGGGCAAAATAGTAATTTTTCTAGAAACAGCTGCCTCGCAGCTATTTTCACATAATTGCAACAAATAGACAGTTAGTTTTCCCGCAACAGCTTCCCTACAGCAACTTCCTGAGACAACGCAGTTGCAGCTGCCCCAAAGAGTCCCTTACTCTCTGTCAGCATTACTCTTTTCCCTTTGGATGGAAAAGTTAGTTATGTATTTGTGCATGTAAATTTAAGTCGGATGTTCAATTAAAATTTAAAAAGTATCAAAGTGGGCCCACAATCTTTTAAATAATAATAAAAATTTCTATTTCTGTGGGGCTCATATTGGCCTCATATTTTCACAGATTGCGTCCGATGCGGCTGACTCAATAACCTCTTTTTAGGGTTTCAGACTCGAGGAAGTTACATCGATTCGGTACTTCGCAAATATAAGAAAAGTTCTCAAGAGAAAAAACTCATCTTCTTCTCCGGAGTTGTTTTCGTTAACACCGGTATGGACAGCGGGGGGAACTCGCTCGCATCTGGGCCGGACGGGACGAAGCGCAAGGTCTGCTACTTCTACGATTCCGAGGTCGGGAACTACTATTACGGACAAGGCCATCCGATGAAGCCGCATCGTATNTGCAAAAGATCCCCACGACATAAGGCAACAAGAAGAAATAGCTGGGGGACATCCCTTTTATCAAGCTTGAAAACCAGACTTCTCAAGGAGGTTCTAAGAAAGTGCAAGTCCTTCATGATCCATAAATCAATTAGACCTCTAGCTAACTATATTGAAAGCGGTCAAGAGAAAGTATAACAACCATCTGTTGTAAAGAGAAGAATGCACGAGTCTCCAGTAAAGCTAAAAGACCGAGCAAACATGCAACTAATCCAGGAAACTGAGCCACCAAACCCAAAATCATGCGAGAAGGATAAGGCGAGATACAAGAATAACCTCAATAGAATCATATTTCGAAGAATTCAGCATCCCTATTGTTTTTTATTTAATAAAATAACCACAGATTTATGCATTTAGGTTGAAAAGATGAAACCTCGCATCCACCATGAATTTTATCAAAGAGCAGTCAAGCGAGCAATGATGCCGTTTATTAGCTGAAAGAGCCTACTACACAGAAGGAAGAGGCCATAAAAAGAGGAGAGGTAGAGTTCTTACCTCCTGATATGCAATAAATTTAAGCATCAGAAGCCCTAAGCCCAAAAGCTCCACAAACACCAAAACTTACGCACACGACACGTAGAGAGCCAACAACCTCAAATCTCTCCCCCATAGGGGATTTTATAGCCAGGAGGGAGAAGGGATTTTACCTTCACTTAACTGGGGTGAGTCGAACGCGACAACTATCGGAAAAGTGGCGGTAAGGGCGCGCAGAAGAAGTGACGAGCAAAGGGCGTCAGAAGTGGCTAGCAAAGGGCGTAGAGGAACAAGGCTCAGAGTGATGGGGACTAGAGTAGTGTAGGAAGATGCCGGTAGAGAGGGGAAGAGGGAGTCGAAGCTTTTAGGGCTTCGATCAAATGGGGGAAGCGAGGTTTCAGCTGAACGGGGAGAAGAGGCGTGAGTGGTTTTTTTTCTCTCGCTCCCCTCTTTTTTATTTAATGCATTTTAACGTTATTATTTAATTTAAAACTCATCGATTTGCACGTAATTCGATCCTATCCAGAACCCTACCAATATGAATATTCTTCTTAGGTAAAATCGACGTTCTGGATGCGCTCGCTCGGTCCGTTTCTTCATCTGGAGTCGTTCAGACAAGTTGGTTGAAAACTGACTCAATATGAGTCCAATTCGCGCACAACGCAGAAAGTGAAGTATTTAGTCCAACCGAAGTCGTTTAACGAGCAAAGTGCTGATCGGTCCTTGCCTAGGCAACAACCAAAGTCAAGTAGATTGCTCTCGGCAGCGAGTCGCTCGTCGTACTCCCTGAGATTTCCTTATGGCTTTTCTAATCCATATAGGCACTTGACTTTAGTTTCAATATGTTAGTTTTAATCGGGTCAACTAAACATCAATGATTCGAAACCAACTATATGAGATTACAAATAGTCAATAAATGACTCAAATTTTTAAATAATGTGGGTCTCAGTACTAGTCATCTAGGAACCTTAAAATAGGAAATCTTAAGGCTAGATTCTTGGCTCGAGGGAGAGAAGAGAAGACCTCAAAAATGAGGTCAATGGTATAAATGTAAAAAACAAAATTTAGGTGTGACATGTAAATATAGAGGAGTNTGAATTGTGGGGCATTTACATAACTATCATATGTATTTACATATCTAACAACTAAAGGCCAAATTTCTCATTTATACCACCTTTCTTACGTGAAAAGGTGTGTTTCATTTTTTAATAGAAAAAAAAAGTGACGTTCTTGATGTGATATGGGTGGTATGTGTCTGTCCCCAATTGAAATTTGTTGTTTGTTTTAAAAATAATTTAATTTAATATATTTAATTTTGATTTTGAAACTAATATTTAATTTTAAATTGTTTAGATAATGGAGCACAATGCTACAAGTGATATCCAATCTCGAAAGATAAATGTATCACTTTTTATTAGACTTAACTATTAAACTAAGAAATTCATGGCTCTATTTTGGTCTGCGGAATATATGACCGACAATTCCCCCGTCTAATATAAGAATTAGATAGAGTTTATATAATCTGAGGAAATAATTATCTCAAAGAGGCATGCCCCTTTGTTAATTACATCTCAGACAGCCGATGTAACATAAAAAAACTCTCGATTAAGATCAAGGGTTTCGTATTCAAGAATTCAAAGTATAGTTTTGACGATTGTTTATAAGAAAATCAAGTGAGAATGACTCAATGTGACACTATTATTTTGGGAATCCAAAGGAGCGAAAGGTAGGAGATGTCACAAATTATGAGGAGAAACTCAATGACTTTCTGAGCTATCATATTATTTGGTTTTATGTCTTTGAAAGGGAAATTATAATGTTTGAATTCTGCAATTTATTATAAATTCAGAACTTATGTCTGCACGACATATAATCATACAAACGATTAGGGGTGTAAACTAACCGAACACGAACAAACGATGATTGTGTTCGTGTTCGGTTCATTTGAAATTTAGTTTGTTTGAAATAAACTCGTGTTTGAAATTGTTCGTGAAGTCACTGTTCGTGTTCGTCTCTTAACGAACGAGCCGAACACGAGTAGAATATGATCTGTTCGCGAACGACGAGCCACTTTGACATCCCTAATATTAATATATATATAAATAATTTACTATATTAATTATATAACTTATATTATATAAATATATAATATATATATTA